>JAXGGA010003833.1:0-96550 GCA_038373865.1 Uloborus plumipes
CTCCTATTACTATTTCTAATAAAACCTACAGAGTTTGCATTCTTTTGAAAACTGCTCCTTGAACCATGCCCCCCATTCCAACTTAGTTTTTTGACTCAGAAGCCTCTAAAACCAAACCACTAACCATTTTGACCCCTATAGACAAGGGCGTAGCCAGGACTCAAGTTAGGGGGGTGCAAGCAGTGGCACCCTAATAGGAGGTCACTGTGACCTCCCAAAAAGTTCTTATCCGATACAAATTGACTGATGAAATTTGAAAACAGTGAGACAGTATTGCAAGGCTGAACTTCTTCATTTTATTTATTTATTTTTTTCTTTAATTAATTAATTTATTTATTTTCGTGATACCTCACGTTTCTTTTGGTAGACATAGATAAGTATGCATTCTTGTATTTTATTTGTTTATTTTTTAATCCTTCAGTAAAATTGAGTTTCATTCGGTAAATTAAAAATTATCTCCTCAAAAACAGGTAAGCTTACTATCATTTTCTGAAAAGTAATCAATACTTAGATATAATAACGCAGTTTATATAAAGTTCCCAAAAATTAGCATAAAAGTCAAATTTTTCAATAAAAAGAGAAAGAAAAAAGTAAGAAAGAAAGAGAAAAAAGTGCTTGAAATTATATTAGCACAAAAAAAGGAGGAAATTATGAACTCAAAGAAACTATACTTTATTCAGTCATGCACACCTTAAACCAATGGATGGTATAAAAAAATTCTAAAAGAACCAAACAGTAGTTTTTTCTAAAATGATTTTATCACAATGCAAAATGTAATACAGAAAATTAGATAAAAATGTGAGTGATATGTTTTTAAAACCTGTGTTTTACGTAATCAAAGAAATGGGCAAAAAATAAAAACATCATCCTTATTCAGAATGAAATGATACGGTTTATTTTAAATGTTTTATGAGTTAAAGTACTTAAAATAAATTGTATGCACAGATAAAAAGCAAATGCAAATCCAAAATTAATAAATATACAAATAAATTCGGCAAAATCGTCAGTTACCAAAGAAGTTAAAATTAATCAATAAAGCTTATATCAAAACAATACTGAATATGAAAAGCATGAAAGGGGACAAAATCGTGTGTCAAAAAAAAAATTAAAAAATGGGAGGTCACAGTGACCTCCCATTGACTCTGATCTAGGGGGGTGCAGCTGCACCCACCTGCACCCCCCTAGCTACGCCCTTGCCTATAGAACTCAAATGCAGGCCATCCCTACCAATCCAAGATACTGTCTAAAATTTTTTCGTGCTACCTAGGCTGCATCTGCGCACGCGCGAAGTCTCTTTGGACTTTCTCGAAATAGGGGGGAAAAGCAATGAAGAAGTAGAAAGCGAACAAAAGCTGAAGGCATCGGGTAGTGCGCATCCCAAACCTATCACCCCTTTTTCAGATGGAAGCGTCCGTGGCTCCCAGGCGTACAAAACGCAGACAGTAGGACTCTAGTTCGAACAACTTCAATGCCTCCCAACAACTGACGGAACAGGTGCATTTGACCTTTCAACCACAGACGCTTTGCTGCTATGAAATCGAAAAAAAAAAGGGTTTGCGAATCAAAAGAACAAAATATAACTTTTTTGGAATCGGTATGAGACGAACGAGCTTAATGAGAATTGTTTCTAGTTCGTAATTCCTAAAATTATATCACTCCAGGTTTTACAGCTCTTCATGAAGTGAAACTCGTAAAATTTTTAACTGTATCTGTACTGTTTGTAAACTCGAGCTCGCGAATTGAAACTGAAACTAATCCTCGTAGTTTTATTCAGTATACGTCCTGCGATTGTTACATCAGAATAACGGCAGTAATAATTTCTTCCGAATGAACTAGTAATATCAGTTTTAATTAATGAGTAGTTTTTGAAGTATTTATTTTAATTTCTCGGTTTGTAGTGCTTTAGTGAAACATGTGAGGCTCTTGAAATGTTTACTGCAAGTGGTTCGAATACTTCCCTACTCTATGAAAGATAACGTGCTGTTAATGCAAGTTCGAAGGTATGTATATTTTTTTTAACTGAAGTGATTCATCATTTGTCATCGCATTTCCTTTTGTTTTATTGTCCCTAGTGGATATTAAGCCGGTGGAGTGTAATGTTGACTCCAAAATTTTAACATTAAGAAATTTGTTTGTTTTTGAGCTAATTCACCAGATCTTTAATCTTTGTTTGAGTGAAATTATCCAACAGCTTCCAAGTCGATCCCTCAACCTGGTGTGTCCCCCCCCCCTTTTTGCATTAAATTCCTGATCTATGAGCAGACTCGGATAATATAGAGGAACACGCGAACGTCGTTCGCAGATAGTTTTCATATGTTGCAGACAATTTTGATATGTTTGAGATAAATTCCTGTATTAGAACAATTTTTTGGTAAAGGACATATTTTGGTCCCCATTTGAGGAATATAATTGAAAAAACTTGCTGTTGGCAGAGATATAAGAGTGGAGAAGTACAGCGTTTTTTTGCAGAAAATTTTGAGAAATTAATTTTGTTCGCATGCAGTTTTAAAATTTATCTAAGTCTGGTCTATGAGTATCTACGATCATTTGTTATTTTTTCTCCCTTTACATTATTTTCTAGAGAAACGAAAAAGAAGAACGTGATGCGTTAATTGTATTCCATGTGCATAATGTGATATTGTATGTCAAATCTGTTATTAACCTACATCCCACAATGATAGGCAATTTGGATTGTTTTTAATATGTGTTTTGAAAGAGTACACCTGTTGCTTCTGCATACCCGCCGACTCTTTCATTTTTGGGCCTTTTTACGACCAGTTCACTTTCAAAAATAGGAAAAGAAATTAAGTCAAAACAATCAAGACTGAAAATTGAGGTTAAATATGTCATTGCTTGTGCAATACTTCAGTCCTATTCAATTCATGCCGCACTCAGGCTTCTTCCCAACTGGATCAGAGGTTTCTAAAATGGAAGATGCCTTCGCTACATTTGGTGCTTGTTATGAATGAGGAGGTATTTTGAAAGAAGATGACCTTGGACATTTTTCTATTTTCAAGAAGTTTTTTTTAAATGAGTAGCAATTGCAAAAAGAAGCTACAGTCAATAACCTGAATCCTTAACTTGAATATTTCGTTAAAGTTAAAGTTTTCATGAGGACCTAAACTCTTGAGACGGCTATGGGAACTTCTTAGTTCTTACAATTTGATTTATCACTAACGAAGCTTTTAGCCGGCCTCTGGGACTTCCAGGTATCGAGGCTGAACTGTATATTTGCAAACATGTCTTGAAACTTATTCGGTTGCATTACTGTTTAACTGTTCTAAGTACTACCAGGGCTGATAAGGGGCGTTATCAGCCAGTTGAAAACTATTGCCCTGATTCAGAATTGGAAATGTGAATTTTATAAGTTTTTAGGGGGGAGGAGGGGGTGACCAAACTGATAAGAACCCACTTTGACTCTACGGCTCTAACCTTGAGTAACAATCATTCGATAGCACTTGGCAACTTATTTAATCCTCGAGGACGCGCAAGGGGGTGTTTGACACCGTACAGAATTTTATTGTAATTTTCCAAGTTCCCTTGTTTGAGACTGGACCAAACCCAGTGTAGCTGGTTTGAATCAGGGTTGGCAAGTTTTTGACAGTCGGAGGTTTTATCCGGTTTTAACCGTGGTTTTTAGCGTCATGTCAAAAACCCCTTTTTGACATGGTTTTTGACATAAGTGTCAAAAACCTAAATTTCTGTCCAAAACATGTTTAAATTTGATATTGATAATCAAAATACATTTTCAAATGAATTTTGACAATTTCTGATTTCAGACACTGAAGTAAACTTTTGGAGTTTTAGGTTATTAAAATAAAGTGTATAAGCAATCCTAATCATAATTGAAGGGCTCGGGAGTAAATAATAGTAACTAGCATTTTAAAAAATCAAACATATGGCTTTTGAATATGGCTTTATTGCTTCGAGGAATTACTGTAACAGATTTTTTTATTTTAAAAATGAAGTGGGTACATTAATTAAGTGCTGTGTGTCTTGGGTATACTTAATAAATTTTTACAAGTGATTTTTTAATTTTAATTTGAAATAATAAATTTTAACTAATAAATAAATAAATAAAATAGTTTGATCAAAAATATTTAGCAGATTTGTACACTGAGTGCTAATTAATTTAGTTTTGCTTTTACTCAAAATAAAAAAAATCACTTTAACCCTTTCAGTGCCATTTTTTTCTGAGAAAAATATAAAATAAGTACTTAAATACATATCAGTTATATTGCAAATATTGTTAAAATTCTGAAAAAGGAAGAAAATTACACTGAATTGTCAGTGATATCAAGGAATACCAGCGGGACATGCATTCACAATAATACACAGCATATTTAGCCCATAGTGTCATTTGAAACTGCGGGACATATATGTCCCGTTGGTAGCGAAAGGGTTAAAGTAATGATGTAAAGATTTTTAGATTGATAAAATAGCTAATTAATAGTTCTTAAAACATTTAAACAAAACTACTTTAAAAACTGGATTTAACTTTTAATACTTTTAACTTTTTTCATGGCATAACAAGTTAATTTAAAAGAATGAGAATTAATTTTCATTAAATTTATTAATTTAATTTTTATTAAACTTGACTAATGAGATAACTAATTGATAGTTTTTAAACATTTAAACAAAACTTCATTAAAAACTGGATGTAAGTTTTAATGTTTGTAACTTTTTTCACGGCATAATAAGTTAATTTAAAAGAATGAGAATTAATTTTCATTAAATTTATTAATTTAATTTTTATTAAACTTGATTGATAAGATAACTAATTGATAGTTATGTAAACATTTAAACAAAACTACTTTAAAAGCTGGATTTAAGTTTTAATGTTTAACTTTTTTCACGGCAAAACAAGTTAGTTTAAAAGAATGAGAAATAATTTTCATTAAATTTATTAGTTTAATGTTCATTAAACTTGATTGATAAGATGCATAAATTTTATTTCATATTTTTCAGGATGAGAAACCTTATACGTTTATAAAAAAATCTCAATAACCACTGTATTTGAGTTTTAGACAGGTTTTCGACAGGTTTTTGAGGTTTTCGACAGGTTTTCGACGTTTTCGACGGGTTTTTGACAGGTTTTCGACGTGTCATGTCAAAAACTGGTTTTTGACGTCAAAAACCCAACCCTGGTTTGAATGTCCCTTGGGGTTTGAATTTATTCTTTCCAAATGGGAAGGTTGGCTGCAGAAGTCAAGGATGACTAATAGAGTTTTAGTCCCAGAATTTATTTAGTTGATTTTTACACGTTAAGGGACACATCACACTATTTGAATAGATATATATTAGATCAGAAATACATTGTAGATCATAGATACATAGTAGATCTCAAACAAACATCCATGCAAGAAAATCGCCGCGAATTCATCTCTCTTGGAGCCTTCTATTTCATTTCACACCTCCAGGGTCCCCGTACCGACCACAGCTTCGTGGTTTATGATGTCCAGACTGGTTTAAGTATGGGGCATCGTTCTAAATAATTATATTTGCAGAGTGTTCGCTTTTTCCGTCCAAATATGGATACAGACTAGTTCTTCAAACAAAACTATATTTATTGTCAACAACACTAAAAACAGATAAAAACAATATTAACTGACCACCGGTGTCTCGGCATTCCTACACAGCCTCAACTTCAAATATAGCTACCACCTAATAATATTAATCTACGTGCCTCTAACTCTCAAAACGGCAAGGCATACTATTACACACGTAGAAGTGTGTAAGAAGCTAGAAGGAAGATACATCGTAAGTGAGCCGGGTCGGCGAAAACCTAAGTAGCGACCCGCTACTAGAAAGAAATAGACAACCAAGGTTGTAAGTAAGTCAAGCCAAGTCCAGTTTCCTAGTAAAGCTCAGGCTTATATACCCATGTAATTTGCATAACGATGCACAAGTGAGGCCCCGCCCATACACGTGCGGAAAGCAGCAGCCAATCACGACGAGGCACGTTTCTCATTTGCATATCGGCACGCCCTCTAGCGGAGGAAAAGCAATGAGGGGGTAAGTAAGAAGGTGACAGTAGCGCTAATTCTATCATTGCCCCCCACTTAGCACTTCATTAAACTTTAACAAGAAAAACATGTTCTAATACTAAATAGTTTTAACTCAACATACCTAGTATATTTTTAATAAATTTTTACCGGTATGTGGTATTACAAACAATTTAACATATAAAAAATATCCTTTTAACAATATTAACTCGAACCATCTTGAAACAAACATTCTTCTTAATGGAACATCTCAAACAGGAACTGGAACTATTATAACTATGAAATTTAGAGTCCTAACGAGTCCTCAACTGGAATTATATCCAAAAAGTCCACAAGTTCTTGATACAATCGTTTGAAGAGTCCAATCAAGAATAACATCAACAATTAATCTGTAACAAAAAAAACAAACAAAGTAATCTGTTCTAAAATCAGCATATGAAATTTAACAAGTGTATAGTCACAGTGAATTTTCATTTTGAGAAACTTTTGTAAAAATAAGCTCTATTATAAATTTTTACATCACACGTTTCAAGAAAAATTTTAGCACCTTAAGAAAAACATGACTATATACACTTTTACAGATTCTATTCATTTTAAAGAAAATTATTCTAATACAGACAGATACACTGCCAAAAGATTCACAAAAAAAAAAATTCTTCAAAATGCGCTGTAACTTTGCAAATCGGAGAGATTATGAGAAGCATTCAGTTGTGTGTAATTGATAGTGATTTACCGTATATTTTGATAGGTCTACCTCATTGTGCCTCTTTCCAGCTTTCTTATCAAGTTTCTACCATGGCGACACCAAACACGGAAGTTCCTAAGATGAGTCAGGAAGGTGAAAGCGTAAGCCACGAGCTCATAAACTATAAACTATACGTCATTCTCCCCTGTGAATGCCTTTTTGGCAACAAAACAAGTGGGATTGCCTCTGCTATCATTGCAGAATGGCCACACCACTCAACTGGTCGGAAAGATTACGAACCCGGATCAAGAAAGAACCCATGGACAAGTGAAAGGTCTGGCAGCAATCCTGCAAAGTGTTGTCGATGGATTTAATTGCAGCTTGTGTTTGTTTCGTGTTGTCCGTGTTATGAATATTTCTCATTTATGTAAAATCGATAATGAAGCTCTGAGCGGTATTGAGGTAAAAATAAGCCATAGTTACACTTTTGCTCCATCTTTAGGGTGAGTCCCGCCAGTCTTGCAGGCAAGAATGGTGGTCCTCAGAATATTTTGAATAGTAAATGCTCTCTATTAAAAAGAAAAAATAGATTGACGTATATTTTTTAGCACTTTATATTTTCTAAGGAGATACTACTAAAAAAACTAGTTTTATTTGCTGCTAATTAATCTTTGTAGAAAGTCTTTCTTTACTCCGCCTCAAAATTTCTAGAAATTTTAAATCTCTAGCACTAAACATGTGAAGCCGGAAATTTCCTAAGAAATAAATCACCAAACACAGTAATTAGTTGTAATTTTAATTATCTTTTGGTTGTTTTAAATTGAAGCTAGTTAAAATATTATTAATTGCGTGAAATATTCTTTTAACCTCTAGTTTTGAAACTTAAGAAAACAACTGTGCTGCTGTTTTCCCTACTCTTATGCAAATGTACTAGTTATGGGCACAAGTGAGGTTAGCTAGATAAAAATTTCTGGAGAAAAAGCAGAATTTGTTCTTTGCTCAGCTGCAGGGCTTAGGCTAGCATCGCATTTTTCACAAAATGGGAAAATACTAATTACGAAAATGAATCAAAGCATTTTCTCTTTTCCCCTTTAATTGAAGAAAGAAAGAAAGAGTGAACTATGCATGATCCTAGTGGAAACTGACATGGGAAAAGTAAACTTAATCTTATTATGAATCTTTGCTAAGATTTTAAATTAATATCAAGTCCAACAATATTGTTTCTTAATGACCGCGTCTCCAGTGAAGGCATAAAGGGGACTTGAAACATTTTAAAAATCAACCTTGTGTTATCGCAATCATACATAGAATGAAAGTCTTTTTTTTTTTTTTAAGTAAAAAAAAAATATTTATTTCTTATTTCTATTAGGAAGTCATGGCTGAAATTTGAATTTAGTTTTCAACTGAAGATGAAATGCCTTAAGGGATTTAGAAACATATGTAAACATGGAACATTTTAGCATTTTGTTATAACCTGTGTCCCAATTTTAGCTTTTGTACAGAAGAACTTTTGAACTCAGTCTAAAATCTGCTTTGTGCCATTATTTAAAAGACCCTAATCCAAATTTTGCTGCAATTCAGTTTTAGAGATCTTTTTGTTTTTTCAAAGATATAGTGAAGAAATGTAAAATTTTGTTCCTGCAGTTATACTCGGTTACTTTAAAATAGTACCGTCACGTGTAGATCTTAATGACGATAACATCCAACAAATCGCAAAAGCAGTTACAAGGATCCATGGAGTTATTTAGCCAAGTCAAAGAAACGACAAAAAAAAAAAAAAATCAAACTTGGAAATTTTGTGTCGTCTCCATGGAAACCGTACAAAAGAAAACAGCTCCACTCTTTTTTTATGCACTGCTACTGCTGTTTATGCATTTCATTTATTTTATGTTTATCGCGAATGAGGCTTACGCTTTTATTTATATCCTCGTGTCTTGGTTATTTCTCAACGTTTTCTGACAAATCTAGTCATACTTTAATACAGCAAAAATTTCTAAGAAAATGTTGTGCCTTATTCTCGCTGTTTTTTTAGCAGGATAATAGTTTATGCATAAAGCCGTTTTAACAGTTTGCATCTAACCATTGTTGCAAAAGCTAAGTGGGGGAAAAGTCCATAGCGCCGTAACTGTGACAACCATCAGGGGAAAAGCCCGGAGAAGGGAAAATTAATTTTATTTTGAGCCGCCTGCTCTCGTTATGCTGGGGTATAGGAATGGATGAATCGAAAACTAGATAAGATCCTCTTCATGCTGAACTGCATGAGCTACGTTGTAAGAAAAAAGCAGTCGAAAACTTTGTACAATAAATGAAGTTAAAAATACAAGACAACGTGTCTAAAAGTACAAATAAAATATCAAAAAGAGTTTGAAAACTCTAGCAAATATCCATTTCGGGGCTATTACAAATGAAGCCCCATCATCAGTGCGAAAAGAGGGTGGTTCAGCTGACCACAGTCAAGTGAACCAAAAAAGTAAAAAAAAGAGTGTGGTTCACCTGACTGTGGTCAGTTGAACTACCCTCTTTTCGCAATGATGATGGGGCTTCATTTGTAATAGCCCCGAAATGGATATTTGCTAGAGTTTTCAAACTCTTTTTAATATTTTATTTGTACTTTTAGGTACGTTGTCTTGTATTTTTAACTACATGAGCTACGTTGTTTTTTCTAAAACCTATTCACCCTACTCTCGTCGTCCTAAACTGAGGTGTAACTTCCAAGGTGTGGTACAGATTCAGCACCAGAATTTATTAGAAACCTAAATGAATTAAGTTGTATTTCAAGCAAATATTAACCTCATTTATGAACATAATGTTTATGTTTATTCACAGAAAAGGTAATTGCAAAAGATTAATATACAAAAATAGTATCATTAAGAATGTTTTAATAATTTATAATTAATCATTAGACTTAGTTTTATTTTTTATTCAAAAGAAATACACTATAAAACATTAGGGATGGACTGGATAGTGATTTTGTCGCATACTGGATATCGGATATCCGATGGCTCATCACACGCCGGATACCGGATATCCGGAATTGTGCCGCCGGATATCCTGCGGATATTCGGCATTGCAATTACATTGCATGTTCGCTTATTTTTATATAATGCAGCTTCAAAACAATAAATCAGTTGTTTCTCGCATCATTTCTTTAAGAACATGTTAAATACATTCAAATTAATTTTTAAAGCCTCTATTTTATTGTACAGGAATAGCGCTACATATGAAATGAAACACTAGCATATTGTGATTTCTTTCTAAATTATGTATTTTTATCAAAAGAGACAAAACTTTAAAAGATAGAATTAAATATTTCTGTATGTACTCAAAGTTTAAACATTTAATTATTCTTAGTTTAAATTTTAAAGCCTTTCTGTTTCAATATCATTTTAATAAGTTTCTATGTAAATTATATAGTTATTAAATATTTCACCAATATTATATACACGATAATTGATTTACAAAAAAAGAAAGAAAAAAGAAAAAAAAAACTAAGCTCAGATAAACGTTTTTTTTTTTTCAAACTAATACATATTTTATTAGAATTTTATGAGTTTAAACTTCATTACAAATGAACCACCGATATGTGGAACATAACATATACAACAACTAAGTAAGAAACAGAATGAAGATTAATCATTTAATTGAGTTATTTACAAAGAATTGCTGAGAGTAACCATCGGACTTACCCGCTGCCAGCCTAGGATCATCGTCTGTGTCCCCCGCTCGTGCACCCACGTCTGCCGAGCTCCGTCCACCGCTCTCTCTCTCTGCTGATCTGCCCCACCCGGGGTTCCGGGTTGCTCCGTCGTGGGGAAGGGGGTTGCCAGTAATTGTGCTTTTTCGTCCTTTATCTAATGTCTCCGTGACACAAAGTAACACATTTTTTATTTCTAATTTTGCAATAATATAAAGCAAAATTTTGCTTTGAAATTTTTTTAAAAGAATAATGCGCATGTAATTTTTCTAACATACAAGTTTAAGAAGAAAATATTAAAACAGGACCAGTGTGTTAAAAAAAAAAAAAATAATTACCTTATATTCAATTAATCAATTAAACATTTTATATAAGTCCAAAGAACTAAGGTACATATTTTCTGAAGATTCAAATCAGCGGCTTAAATATATTTTTAAGAGTTATGCTAAAGTTGTTCACTTTTTTAAAAACAAATGATTAAACTTGTACTTAGATAATCAACTTGAAATTTTTCTTTAGTTCCAAAAAATTAAGATACATTCTTAAAAGTAGCAAATTATCATTTTAAATACGTTAAGAGTCATGCTAAACGCATTCACTTTTTTAAAAACTAATTCTTAAACAATCACGGCGAAATTCAACTTCATTTTGAAAAAATAAAGATACATTCTTAGATGCAAATGTTATATTTATGGGTTATTTCAGCCAAAATGGTACAAATCATGTCTGAAATTGTAGAGTTAAGTTTATCAAATGAAGTAAATTTCGCCAACTAATCGTTGTTTTAAAAATTATTCTCTGTTTATTTGTGCATAGCATAATAAAGTGTAAATGGCTTGTATATGAGTCATTCATTGAGGGTTTTGAATAGTTTGGCCACTTTGTGAAACAAAGGAGACAAATGAGGTTTGAAAAATATATTTCTAATCGTAAAGAAAAGTTAATTACAGAATAAGTATAAAATGGACTAAACATCCTAAAACCAATTCTGTCTGCAATTTCAAGAAAAAATATTTTTTGCACCATTAATGCGACTGTAACAGAGTGGACATCCCACAGTGCAAATTAACTATCAACAGCAAAGAATTTTAGGCTTATCTTATTTGCTGACTATATAATTCAATGTATCAAAGTAATCTAATCGCAGCAGATACATTACTTGTACTTCTTTAAAAAAATATATCACATTGAATGCAATTGCTTATTTTATTTGAGTGGCTTGTAACAGAGTGGACAGTTTGAAACATAAAAAATCTAGGAACAAAGATAAGTTTTTTTCCAAAAATTTTTTGTTTACATACATAAAAATCAGCAGAAAGGGTGTCAGAAGCATTTTTTGTGCTGTGCATTGCAAATGATTTTGTTGTTTAATCTTGAATTGTATTTTAAGTCCTTCTAGCAATTTGAAGCTGGGGCAGATCATTTTTTCCTTCTTTTGCCAAAGATTTTTTTTAGTTCTTTATAAATGGCTTATTCCTAAATAAGTAATACTTGGTTGCACACAATTAGATGGAGAACAAATAAAAAAATACAATTAATTGGTGGTAAATACTAAAATTAATTATCAAAACTCTGAAATATCGGAACTGATTTGTACCATTTCGCTGAAATGACCGATACATTATTATTATTATTAAAAATTATTTTAAACATGTTCACTTTAAAAAATAAATTAAAAAACTTATATCAAAATAATTAACTTAAAGTTTTGCTTAAATTCCAAAAACTAAATATTCAAATTAACATCTTAAATACAGTCTAGTCTCAAAGCTCATAGTCCCAAGGGACCGGTTTAAAACTTAAAGTTATTGATAGTTCGAGTTACAAGCAGTTCCTACGGTCTTTTCAAGAATTTGGGACCAAATGAAAACTTTGAAATAAAGGTATATTTGAGTTTATAAAACTTAGAGTTATAGAGACTCGATTGAATGTTATTGAGGGTCATGCTCAACATGTTCTCGAGGAGTTACGGAGCGGCGTGACAGACGTGAACAGATTCTAATAGCAGAGAAATATATTTTCTGAAAGGAAGGGATTACAAAAAGAAAGAACGAAACAAACTGCAAGATTCAAAATTTCTTTACACACATTCAAACTCTTTCAAAAAAAAAAAAAAAAAAGCATGGCTAAGTTGCGACGATTCATGGGGACAGATGTTTACATTATCTAGAAGAACACTTTCGCCAAGGTTAGAGAGGTTATTTATTGTATGTTATTTTCAATAATAATAAAGCAATAGTAAAAAATATCTAATTACAACATCATTGGGTGTTAATAGACCTCAATATTTGTTAGAAGTACAAAAACTAAAAATAAAAGAATTCAATAAATAAAATACTTTGAGGATTTATATTAAAAGCTACTGCGATTAATTTTTATGAACTAACGATATGATCGTAAGTTTTTTTCAACCTTTTGTCGCACATTAATCCTTGAAGGTTTGTAGCTTTTTCTTTCTAAATATTTTAACTAAAATATTTTTGAAAAGCTGAAGACAATCATACAAAATCTGGAAATTGTGAAAAATCAAATATGCAGAATGCCTCCATGTCCAGTACAAAGTCGGAGGAATAACATATCATTTTTGTTTTAGAAGCAAAAATTAGTAAAATGGAAAGATGAAAAGTAATTACATCATCTAAAAGGTTTATCAAACAATGAAATTTTTAACTGGGATTTTTGAAAAAAAGAAAATATTCAATTAGGTCCTCACATCATACCGGATAACCCTCACAATAATTCGGGATATCTCCCACATCAATACCGGATACTTTGCCGAATATCCTGCAAGAATTTTTCGGATATCCGTATCCGGGGCGGTCAGCCGGATCGGATATCCGGAAGTACCGGATACCTAAAATATCAGCCGGATAGGCCGGATACCGGATAGTTACCGGATATCCGGTCCATCCCTATTACAGATTCAGCACCAGAATTTATTAGAAACCTAAATGAATTAAGTTGTATTTCAACCAAATATTAACCTCATTTATGAACATAATGTTTATATTTATTCACAGAAGAGGTAATTGCAAAAGATTAATTTACAAAAATAGTATCATTAAGAATGTTTTAATAATTTATAATTAATCATTAGACTTAGTTTTATTTTTTATTCAAAAGAAAAGACCCTATAAAACATAAAGAAAATAAAAATATTAGGGAGGCTCCCCTTAACTAATAATTAGTTTTGTTGAAGAGACAAAACAACTCCACTATTAAAAGCAATAATTTTTTTAATTCTTTAATTGCTGGTCGCATTTTAAGTAATTTTTTCCTAATAAATTCCTGATTTAATCAACAGTCAAGCAATCCAGCTCAAAAGTTTAGTCACTCAACAAAATGTTCATTTTAACTAGACAAAGCTAAAAACTGATCATTAATTATGTATTATTTATTTGTTATAATCACAAAAATGAGATAAATACAAAAATAAATGACTTTAGCAATATGCGTCTGTCATCAAGTTTATTTGTTAAACGAGAGCTTCCTGGTGATTTTTTCCTTCACAACATATTTTTACTTGCAAGAATTCTGTAAATACTTGTATTAGACATTTTAAATATGCTGCCATGTTATTTATACTTGCCTCTTGTGTTATTTATACTTGCCTCTTATACTTTTCCACACGTCGCATGGCTTGAATTATAATTGAGCTATTTCAGTAAATATGCGTAAAAGCTGATTTTTGTCCATATTTATGATTTTGATTAATTTCAAAATACTATGTTTTTCTATTTTCCCCCTAACTATTTTTCACATTATTAATAGCATTCAAATACTAAATCAGCAGACATTTAATCAATTTTGATGCATTTTCATAATAAAAGAAATCAAATTTTATGTGTGATGTGAAAAAATGATTATAGAGTGTCTAAACTTTTGAGACTGACTGTAATTCCTACTTGTTTGCAATATTTACATCCCCCCCCCCTTCCAGTAAGAATCATGTTCTGAATGTGATTATTTTTCTTTTTTTAGAAAGTAAAGTATGGATTCAAGAGACAAAGTTAATGAAAATGAAGACGGATTTTCTAAGATGTCCAATTCTTCCCCTGAAATGGGAGATGGTACACGGACAGTGTTTTACCAACATTACCCGAGATCTCGTAGCCGTGTGAGAGAATTTGTAAATGGTCACGAGTCTGAAAGTAACTTTAGCTACCAGGCTTCAAGTAGTCAAAGAGGTGCAGGACAGGGTCGCAGGAGAAACGGGAATCGAAGAGGCTGGGGAGCTAGTAGAAATAATGCTTATAGAGGAAATCATCATTATAATTCAAGAGGGGATAGTAGATTTTCTGCTTCTTATCGGCAGGAATATGATAATGAAAGTAGTGCTTCGTCTAAAAGTTTTCACTCCAGTAGCTCTGGTGAAACATCAGGCTCTGATCGCTACTCAAAGCCGGGTGCACATTCAGAAAATGTCAATGTCTTCCCCAATTCAGAAAATATTAGTTTTAATCATGAAGAAAAAAACTTTCAGCGCATTCCTCCTGCCATGCAACATGGAATGTCTTTTGGTGGCATGCCTAGTGGTCCCAAAGTGTCAATGGATCCTAAGTCGAGGTTATATGATGTGCAATATGCTAAAAAATATTATGAGGATTCGTTGAAAAATCTAAATCTTTCAGATGTGATAATGGACTACAGAAAACAAATTGATGAGATTGCATCAAAGCATATACAACAGCATTTGAAGGGTATTGATAGAATGGCCAATTCAATGAAGACGCAAAAACGCTACGTTGATATCCTTACGGGTCATTTAAATAACTTAAAAATGCAACAAGAGCAGTTTGAGCAATATGTTACAGAAACCAAAGTTCAACTTTCCTCCATTTATGGTAATGAAAGTGAGATTCCAGATGTGATCAAGATTGCTAATACCATTAGATGTGACTTTTTGAGTGAATGTAAGTTATTTAAGCGTATCCTTCCCGGTTATGCTCTAAAATCCGAAGTATTAAATCTTGTTGGAAGAAATCAAGTATCTGTTATTTGGGCTGATAATTCATACTTCTTGAACATTATCATCCCTTTACTCATAAAAAATAAATTCACAGACAGTATTATTTCTTGTGAAACAAACAAACTCCTGACTAATGTTCTAAGGAGGAATTATTCCAGTGTGTCTAATATGGGGATAGAAGATGCAATGTCTAAACAGGTTAATATTTTTTTTCTTACTGAAGAAGAATTGCTTAATGATTTGTCAAATGAAAATATTGAGCTTGGAAACAGCTTTGTTGCTATATTCAATATGAGCCTGAAGAGAACCATTATTGCAGATATTTTGATGGCAAAAATGCTTGATTTGTTGAAAAGTAACAAACATGCTAAGCTTGTTCTACTCTTATCTGAATATGATGATGCTTTAAAGTATCAAGAATACTTTTCGGATTTAGAAGTTTCAACATTTGCTGCTCCTAAACTGATACTTCCCGTGAAAACTGTCTGGAAATCTATTTCCTTATCTCCTAACGATAATTACAAAACATATGTTGTCAATACGGTCATGTCTATTCACACATTAAATGAGCCAGGCGATGTGATTGTCTTCCTCCCATCGTTGGCCGACTGTAGAACTGTATCCATCGACTTGAATAAAAGAATTGTCGAGCTGGAGCAGAATGACATCGAATGCATTCTACTGCATGAAAATAGTCCAGAGAAAGAGTGCCTAGACATATCGTACAAAAAGAAAGTTCAGAAAAGAAGCATCTTCCTAGCAACGAGCTGTGCCGAAATGCTCGTGATTGCATCCGTACGATATGTTGTTGATAGCGGTTTAAGGAAAGACTACTTCTTTGATCACCACAAAAATCTCGACATTCTCAGTACAACTTTTATTTCTCATGCTGCTTGCCTGCTGAGGAGAGATATGGCTGGAATCTTCGCTCCTGGTGTTTGCTATCGAGTATACAGCAAAGATAATTACCTCGAAGAAATGCATCATACGGAATACCCAGAGATTCTGTCGGTGAATCCCTTCAATACCATGATCAAAGTGTTTCAATACAATCCCGATACGGCCACGTCCGTAGATTTCATCGAGCCTTTCCCGGAAGAAGTCAAGAAATCCACCATGGATGCCTTGAAGAAGTACAATGCCATCAAAAATGGCTTGCTGACAACATTGGGGAAGCAGATCGTCAAGCTGCCGTTTCCACCGAAATATTCAAAATTCATCTTGCTTGGTATCGAATGGGGATATGCATATGAGGCTATCGTCCTGGTGGCATTTTTCTCCGTGAAAGGCAGAGTCTTTAGGTATTCCGACAACGAAGACATTCAAAGAGAAATAGATGCGGCGAAGTTGCAGTTTTTCCAAGAAGAAAGTGACACTCTATCTTATTTGTACATCTTTAAGAAGTGGATAGAAAGTGGCCGTAGCTTGCCGTGGTGTGAAGACCACTTCATCAATGCCGATGCAATGAACAATGTCTTTGCAAAAGTTGATGAGATTTGTAAGATAACGGAAACTAATTTGAATGAAAGTATTATGGAGGAATTTTCCCCTGGAAATTGTACGTCTAGTATAAAGGAAATGCTTTTTGAATGTTTCAAGGATAATTTATGTGTATATACAGGACACTACAAAAGTGGTTATCGTGTGCTGTCATCACGTAGCATAGCATTTCTACATCCTTCATCAATGATTTGCCAGAAGGAGAATTTACCGAAGTACATTTTGTATGATCACATGGTTGCTACAAGTCGAGAATTTCTAGTTGATGTAACGAGTGTCGATCAAAGTAGTATTATGTCTGCAGTTGAAAGTGGCTTGATCGATTTTGATTACAGTGACATGTTTGAAAATGATTTAATACAAAAAATCATAGAACCGGTGGGCGAGAGGGTCATTAAACAGATATTGCTTGGTAAGAAAGGTCAAAGATTGAAGGAAATAGAGAAAGATATCAAATCTGAAATTGGGTCCGAATTGATTATCATCGAACCATCTGCCGAGAGAGGGAGTGTGTCTGTCTATGCTTTGCCTAGTCTGGTTGATGCTGTTGTTGATAAAGTTAATAAAATTCTGAGCACTAGTTTCAATGAATTTTCGAATATTCAGTACACAAACACTCTCATGTTAAAAAAAGGCGAAAGAAAAATACCTGTTGAAATATCTTGGACAAAAGGTGCCGTGACTACGGATCTGAAATTCGGATCCCCTAACTCTTCTGGTGGTGTTATTCATAACAATCTGAATTCCGAGGCATCAGAAAATGAGTACAGTTCCGCCATCCAGCATAGCATAAATTTAACTTGGACTAGACGAGCATGCAACGGGAAGGGTTTCGTTACTTTTTCCAATCACAATGACTTCATGATTGCTAGAAGACTTGCCATGAAAAATCTCCACATTTTGGACTGTGACGCCTTTGTGCAAGTTAGTAGAAATACTGTCAATCAACTGTACCTTTCTGAACTTCCCCCGAAACTAAAGTCGCAGATGTGGAAGTTGCTCTCAAGGAAAAACTACCCAACATCGTTCCGGAAAATATCGAGTTGAAATTCGTGCCCTCGTTCGAGACACCAGATGACAAACTCGAGGAAATCCAAGCGTTAATCGAGTCAGATTGCGAAGAATATACGACTCTGGTAGATTTCGATATAGTTGTCCCTTCCCCTAAGCCGTCGGCAGTGCTGATGAAAGCTTACATCAATGTTAATGACGATACCCCTCTGGAAGTAGCTGCTGAAAGTCTTTGCAATACTATGTTAGACGGCTACAAAGTTTCGGCAATACCGGTTTATCGTTCTATAATCAAATGCACTGCGGATGTCTGTAAAGCATTGAAAATTCGTTTCCAAGAAGTTCTTCCCAAACTTGAGTCTGAATTGAGACTCAAGTATGACATTCCCGAACTTTTCACGTTTAGCATCAAGCTTGTTGGTGACGATACTGCGACTATCAAATTGCTATCCAATCATAGTGAAATCATTAAAGTGCTGCAAAGAACAGTTAATGATCTTTTAGAAGGCGAAATACTCAATAGGAAGAACATAAGAGATATTCATAAATTGTTTTGCCACGGTGGCCATCTGTGGTTGAGAACTCTTGAAAAGATCGACAATATTTTAATTCTCGAAGATTACAAGTCGAAACTGATTAGATTATATGGATTGCCAATTAATTGTAACTATGCTAAGAAGAGAATTATTCAATTTTTAGAAGATACTGAGAAAGAATCTGTAAAAACCATTGTAATTGAAAAAAATGACAGAAAATTGTTGAAAGATATCATTCGGAATTATGGTGCGAATCTTGAAAAGTTTATAGAATTGTGTGGCTTGCGTTCTGCTATTCTGGACATTAAGTCTTCTCATATTAAATTGCATGGCAGCAGGGATAGTATAGAAAAGGTAAGATTAGTGTTATTTTCCAAATAACAGTCCTTTAAAAGGCTTTTATATTTTATTTGAACTTGAACATTTCTGAAATTTAATACCCTTTGATTCTAATTTATAATCTTCAGTTTTTTTCTGTGCAAATCAAGACCTTTTGTGTTTGAATTATTCTTGACGAAGGTCTTGGCATCACGTAGCCACCCCCTCCCCCTCCCAATGTTTATTAAACATTTTAAGTTATCATTTCCTTCCCTACCTCATGAGAGAAAGAAATCTGTATGTTTTAGGGCTTGGAAGAAACATTTAGAAACTTGTTTGTTTTCTACCGTGGCGTGTAGCAAACAGGCCTCTCTTTCGATTTTTTTCTTGTTGGGGAAAAGTATATACTCTGTAAGTTATGCTAAAAAAAAAAAAAAACTGTTCACTTACATGTAAATACATTAGATTCCCAAAAGAGATGCTTCTCATTGTCTATAAGTCTAATTCTCTTTTTTCCCTTTCAGAATGCCCTATTTTTATTTGACTATAAGTGAGCAGTGAATAAAAATCTATCAATAAAATACCCCTTTTTTCCCGTATGGTTATCTATTAACAAGAAAATTAGCTAATACTGTTTATCAGTGAGATTTTATTCATCTTTTTTGTATGTTTTTTAGTGCAAAAGTGCGCCGGGACTGAGGATGTCGCCAATGTTAAAGTTTTCTGTATCATGATGAAGAAAGATTTTTTTAGTAAAATAAATAATGGTGGAATATTTTTTTTAGGCTGAAGACGTCATCCGTGAGTTATCAAACAGCATTGACCCCAACAGGTCCAGTGACCTGCTATGTTCTGGTGAAATGTGCCCTGTGTGTGACTGCCCTGCGCTCAATTTGACCTCTCGCTTGGAGCACTGTGGTCACTTGTACTGTTCTGAATGTATACAAGGGTTAATTGAGCAAGCAAATTTCCCTCTGCAGTGCTGCGCAGAAGTAAGTAGCAGCTTTCTAACTCAAAACATTGATGAAATTGTTTTGTTCCCAAAGAATTTCTCAATTTTAATGCCTATTTTAATATCTTAATTATCGGTATGCATGTGTTAAAAAAAATCTTTGTGTGTAATTTAATTTCTTTGTTTTTTCATAAAATTATGGTTTTTTTCTAAAGCTGTTGATTAGTTTGACCAATTTTTTTAATGTAGAAAATGGATCTGGTTGCAGCCACGGGGGAGGTTTTGGGGTTAAAACTTTTCCCAAAGCTCCAGCATATATCATAGGGGAAAAACAGTATTTAACCTTTTTCAAGCAGGATAGGTTTTAACAAAGTTGCTTACAGCTTACTGAGTGGGAAGCAATCACTATTTTTTTCCCAGTTCTGAAATGTACAAGTAATATTTCGTGTTCATTATTTCTACTGGTATACGAGGTCCAATGGTCTTAAAAAAACACAAAATAGGATTATGGTCACTCAGCACTTCCACAACTGCACAAATCCTTTTTCAAGAAACCAAGGGAGAGTTTTAAATAGCTATTTATATAAAATATTTTTTTTTTTTTTTTGAATGCCTATGACATTCGTTTCTTGGATTTTGAATTTCTACATAGTGATTTTGGAAGAATTATTACATGGCATGGCTGTTATCTGCAGTCATAAATACATTGATGCATCTGAAGAGTAAATTTTAAAAAGATCTTGGGAAATAGCCACATGAAGTAGGTTAGATTAAATATGATTACCTTCTGGAGTGGGGAAATAAAAATGCTTCTCTCTATTCCCTTGCCCCCTTTCTTTCCTTTGTTGTCATTGTGGTATCAATGAGAATGCCTGAGTTATGGCGAAGAAAGTGATATAAGGAACAGTTAGTGAGCCATAGTAACTATCTGCTTAATTATACTGAATATTTTTGATTTTGAAAACCCAGGGCCATCATTTCAAGTTTTTCCAGTGGGGGGCAAAGGGTCCATACACAATGCAATTTCACCGGAAAACATCAAAAACCACACCCACTTATATGTAAATACATTGATTTCTCAAAGCGAGAGGAGGCAATTGACCACCCCTACCCCCCTAAATAACGGGCCTGTGACCCCCCCCCCCGGAAAATTTTTCGAGCTGCGCCACAGCAACTAGAAAAATTATCTGGTTGCAGTAATTGTTCTCAAAGAAAAATGTCAGGGAGATGTTTGCAGCTTCATGGATGCAAAATCCTTAATTGCACCGATTTTCAATTTCTGATACATCCAATAAATAGTAGTTGGATAGATTTTTTTGTCATTGAAAGCTAAAAAAAGGAGAAAATAAGTAAAAGAAGAGGAAAATAATTCTTCATATTTCTTTTATATTCGCTGAATTGCAAGTTTAAACAGCTGAAGAATTCCAAAAAAGGAAGTAAATTTTGCATGAATAATTTTTTTACATAATCCTCATACGGTTGAAACAGTGTTAGAAATGAGCTGTCGTTAGTTGCATTTTAGGGACCAAAAATGTTAATTTGACGCTTAAATTTTCAACCTTACTGCCAAACTTGATAACCCAAAATTTTGGATCACTGTGATTCTTTTCTTTCATGACTCATTGTGATTAAGACACATAATTCACCCGTAGGATAATATTTAAAATTATTTTCCAAATGCAACCAATTTTGCCTTTATTTTATTATTATTATTATTATTTTTTTGTATTGCAATACATTACAAAGTAGGCTATCGGCAGTGAGTAGCTCATATTTACGGCAAGTTTAATTTCACAAAAATTGAATATGTGGATACATCTTAGTTGATTTATTAAAAATGGCACCTGTATAAGTTGTTTGTTTTGATCCTTAGAAACTAGGCGCCATTATGATGCCTAGATTTAAATTCTTATTTCTAACTCTGGGTTCAAATATGTTGGTTTGATCTGGTAATTTGTACTTATAAGTGTACTTATATAACTTATATATAGTACTTATGTTATATAGTACTTATATAACTCTCCTATTTAAAATATTCATTAAAATTTATGTGATGGCAGTTTGATGATGTAGATTTTTATTGAATATTTTATATTATCGATTGGGCTTCTAATTGTATGAACTCATTTTTTTCTAAAAATATTTAATAAAGTTTTAGGTGCCATTTTATCGTTGCACACGCCAGTGCTATATTAAAGTGTTTAAGTGTGATTTACTTAATGTGTTTTGGTATTGAACCATTTGTTTCAAAACCCATTCAAGCGCCAAGTGCGCTTGAATTTGCCATAATTTTTACCATCACATTCGTAGCTTTAGTTATGATTACAATATTTTAAACTGGAATGGATATATTCTTAGGTATATTTCTCTTAGTAAAATATGTTGCAATATGATTGTATATTTCTTTTAGTTAAAGTTTTTTTTTCATTTGACTATTTCTGAAACAAATAATTCAGTTGTATAAATTCATCTTTTAGGAGTGTTTTAAGGAAATATTTCTTGATGATGTCATTAAGATTCTTGGAGAGGACACAGACAAACTGAAGACACTTCTCGATAAATCCATGAAAAATTACTTGGAAACTCACTACACAGAAATCATTAATTGTCCTGCTCCAGACTGTACGATGTTTTTCTTCAAAGAAGAAGTTTGTAATAAAAAGTGGAACTGCCCACTCTGCCAGAACGATATATGTATCGAGTAAGTTCATAACCTTGTTCTAGACCATGTTAATTTGTGAGGTACTTACGTATTAACTCCACCGCAGTTATAGATTTAGCTGTAACAACAAATTTGCTGAATTATTTGCCGTTTTTTTTTTTTTTTGTGGTTTTATATAACTGCATGCTTGTGAAAACAACAACGGCTAAAAAACCTGCCAACTAAACCTCCAAGTCTTTTTACTGCCAAATCATCTGTAGCTGCGGTGGAGTAAAAAACTAAGTACCATTTTTAATAATAAAAATCTGTGGCTTGGTTCTAAAAGGGCCTAAGTCAAAAATGTTAGTTTCGAGAAAAAGGCGATGAAAGATATTTGAGATTTTTAGAATGCTATAACTTTCTTATATTAAGATTCCCATTATTATTTTTTGGTATTTGTTTATTGTTAGTGTAAAGAAACATTATTTTATCATATGAAATTTTTTAACCTGTTACTATTTTATGTAAATATTATGACATTGTGTGTATATGACACTGGCTGACATTATAATGGAAATACAACCAATTTTAGTTTGATATTAGACATTGACCTTTGTAGAATTAGAGTTTTACTAAATTGGAAACTTTTGATGTAAATAACACAGAATGTGAAAAAATTGGCATTGGCCCTTTTAGAACCAAGCGGCAGAAATAAACAACCAAGATTTTTTGCAGCATTCAATAGAACTTCTGTAAAAATCAATGTTCTTTACGGGGTCATTACATTCTGCTCAATTTACTAAAAGTAATATTAAATAGCTGGATATGTTTCTTTGCGTAAAAATATATTTGAAGACATCAAAGAATATATTGTAATCTTGTTTGCTGAATGTACTGGATTCACTGACTTTTTCCAAAACAGGATCTATTTTAAATCAATTGCTTCATGTACTGTCAATCCCGCCTAATCACGTAAAGAATAAACGAATACCCTGCTTATAGGAATAAAACATCCCCCCTGAACCAAATACTTTCCTATGCCATAGACGGAATATTGAAGATCCCGTTTAATCGAATAATATCTCTTGGAACCAACAGTTATTCATTTAAGTGGAGCCGACAATATGTAAAAAATAAGAAAAAGAAAAAAAAAAACTTAAAAAAAAAAAAAAAAGAACTTGAAGATGATCAAACGAGAAGGGGACCCTTTTACATGACTATAGGGGTGATTGTGTTCCGGTATTTTACCGGATTTCCGGTATTTTCATGATCAATTCTGGTATTTTCATGTTTGAAAATACCGGAAATAAAATATTTTTAATTATGCTTTTATCTTCCCACCTCCAGATTTTTTTGTCTTTTTCGAATTTTCGATGATTATACCGATAAATATTAATAATATTCATCGAATAGAAATGCTAAGATGAAAATTCTAATTGTTTTTTTACCTTACTAAATTATTTTATTTGCATCCAATATGAGAATCAAATTTTTCTCACCCTTTGACCTTTTGATGCTTATTACCCTTAGGAGACAAACAAATGAAATGCAACAAAATGTTACAAATGCAACTTTCATTACTTTATAAATGCTTTCGCACAACAAACAGTAATTCCGTTAGACTTTTGCTTTCTCCTTAAAATATTTTTTTGGAGATAGTTGCTCATCACCAGCTCATAAGTATCTTTATTACTCATTTACAATTTAATTAAATGCATGTAAAATATTTTGACTAAAAACTATTTGAACATATGAAATGTGTGAGTTTATGAAAAGAAATTAATTATTATGTATGTATAATTATAAAATTAGGTGTGCTTAAGTAATAGGGGCCTTGGTTTTAAAAAAACTCCCCCCCCCCCACTTTTTCTTTAAAACTTTTAGGTATTTTTTTTTTATGAACTCACAATCACCCCTGATGATTAGCTTCACCAAGAGAATTGCGTGTAGACAGAATCATTATTTTGCACATCGCAGTACGTTTTCATTAGTTTTTTTTCCTTTCTGACATTCTGAGAGTGATTTGAATAGTAAGATTTTTTTGGAACTGGAGTTATGTTTAATTCAGCTACTGCTTAGTTGAAACAATAATGTAGTACAAGTTTAATTTGAAAATAGTAATGAAATGTTAAAAAAGTAATGGTTTCTTCTGTATTTCAGCTGTAATGTTGTATACCACCAAGGATATACATGTGATATGTTTCAAGGTTCAAAAACTGATCCTGATTATTCATTTAAAGTAAGTAGTTTTCCAGAAAATGCAACTTTTAATTCTGTAAATGCATTTCAGTGATTTTTATTTGCTTCCTCTTGAATTTTTTTTATTTATGTCAGCAAAGTTTTGCAATTGTACTTCCAATTGCTTAAAATGATAAGATTGCATTCTGAATATTTTTATGTGTTATTTTTGTGTGTATTATCATTTTATTAAAAGTCCTGTATGCTGTACAATTGTGTCAAACAAAGGCAGTGCTACATTTATCATTCTTCTTGTGATTCTGTTTAATGAGAGATTTTTATGCATGTAAGCCGATTGATTCATGCTCTTTCCCGAGGTGCATATGTTTTGGTTTTATGTTTGCATTTAGTTACCTACTGCCATTTTAATTTTTTGCGCAACACTGGTGCTTTGATATCAAAGCACTAATGAGAAAAAGAGGGAGAGGTTTAATAAGGGTCAGTCAGGGAAGAAAGTCATAGTGTAGAAGAAAGTCAAATTTGGGCACAAATGAGGCGATTTTTCCGAAATATAAATCCTCAAAATGCAGTTTTAAACTATAGTTAGGGGGGGGCAGGACCTCTCCACTGGATCTGTGCTTGATATGAATTGACTACAAAATAAGTTGTGGCGGTGGGAGGCACAGATTTTGACAGCGTACTTTTACCTTATGATTTGAATAGTTTCAATAGTGTTTTTTCCCCATCTGATCCCAAGTACACAGGTTTTGTGCTGTTGGTTTGTTGTTATGTCGGTGCATAAGGCCTGCATATTGGTTGCAAAGAATTACAAGGAACACATTTATTACTAACATTTAGCACACATAGAAAAATAATTAGATTTGATTATTTAGTATAAATTCGAAATAGCTTCCATGTTATATACAAAGGAGATTAAAGGGGAGGAGCTAAATCTCTGCTATCTAAAAGTGGCAACGAATTCTCACCGCCGCCAGAGGACGCTACTCGACAATCCCTCCCTATTTCCTAAAGGAATCAATGTAAATGATACTGAATCTGTCATCTTTTTAAATGCTGCTATGGGAAAGAAAATTTTTTTTTTTCAACTGGATTTTGGTGTAAATCTTCCATTGACATTATGAATTAAATATGATTTTCATCCCACGAAAATAGGTGCCATATTCTTTGAGAAATAGGTTTAATCAAATACACTTACCAACTTGCCAAATCTGACAGAATCTGTCATTTTTTAAAGACTACTGTTGGCAAGAATATTTTTTTTTCAATTGGAATTTGGTGTAAACCATCGATTAACATTATGAACGAAATATATTTAAACTAAAAATTATTTTGTCTACTAAATATATTTAATTAATAAAAAAATTAAGTACTGACATAATTAATTTTTTGCCACATGCTTAATTTATCAACAATTTAGAGAACTGATTCTTAGCAAAAATAACATCGTACAATGCAAAGAAAATGTCGCATACAGTCGCGTATGTCAGATTTGGCATGTTGGTAAGTGCATTCGATTAAACCTATTTCTCAAAGAATACGGCACCTATTTTCGTGGGATGAAAATCATATTTAATTCATAATGCCAATTGAAGATTTACACCAAAATCCAGTTGAAAAAAAAATATTTTCTTTCCCATAGCAGCATTTAAAAAGATGACAGATTCAGTATCATTTACATTGATTCCTTTAGGAAATAGGGAGGGATTGTCGAGTAGCGTCCTCTGGCGGCGGTGAGAATTCGTTGCCACTTTCAAACTAGCGCATCCGTAGAACATTTCTCTCATTCTTTCTACTCTGTGTTATATACTATGGAGTCGATGGTTGATTCACTGAGAAAAAGAGATTGATTGAATGGGTTTCTTGACCAGTTTGAAGTGTTGCCATTCACTCACTTGTGTTGATGAAATGTAATAAGGGTTCATCATAAAGTTCTATTCTTTTATAACGAGGAAAAAATATAGGCAGTATTGAATACATTTAACAATATTTATTGTAAAATGCAATTTCTATCATCGTTTACGATTTCTTGCCCACGTGATGTCAGTTTGAAAATCCAATATTAGAACACATTGAGTCTGTTGCTTCATGCTTAAGTCGTGCTATTTTCTGATCTTCACATGCCAACTTGTCAGAAAGTCACATAGCTTGAAGTTTACAAAAACCTTTGTGCTATTGATGTAGAGAAAAATACAACGTTAAGGAGGCACAAATAAGCAGGGATACTGCTGACACGTGTTTCGGCGTTGCAAGGAACGCCTTTTTCAATGCAAAAAAAAAAAAAAAAAATTGAACTTATGGATGCACAGACATCCGACAAAAGCAACGGAAACAGAAGCGAACAGCCTATAAAGCAAACATAGCGGATTACCCGAACACCAATAAAAAAAGTTTAAGCCAAAAAAGATCCAATGGGAAAATAAAGATTGAACCGAAGCTTTCTACCAGGTACGAAATGGAAAGAAAGAATTCGATTGGCGACACGATAAGCCAAAAGACTAGCATAATAAAAAACACCAAGCTAAAGCTGTTAACTGCAAGAACAAAAAAAGAGCAGAATGAAAGAAATTGAATTGGTAAATGAAGAAAAACAAAAAGGAAAACAAAGACAAGTAGAAAATAGGAAATATTCCAGCAAAATCAGAGGAATAAATTAGAAAGGGAAAAGGTAAAATTATACAAATGGACGCCAAACAGCAGAAAAATAAGGAATAGCATTGAGATCGTTAACTAAGTCAGAACTGTTTTTCAATATTAGTCTGTGGAGTTAGCGACAAAAACAGCCTAAATATTTCACTTCCGGATACCAGTGTGAAATTTGGTACAGAGTTTAGGTACATATATAAGAACAAAAATCCGCCGGGAGACACTTGATCAGGGGTTATGAACTCCCGTGATGACGTCATCAAGATGGCCGCTTTTACAGGTAAATACGTTCGTTTAATTGCTTAAACTCCATCATAGATTAAAATATTGCAAAACGCAAAGGTATCATCTGAAAGCTCTTTAAAATAGCTATTTAGAAATATTTAATTTTTCTTTCTGAGGTCAAGGGCCTACCTGTAATGACGTCATCAAAATGGCCGCTTTTAAAGGTAAATACGTTTGTTTAACTCCCTCTAAAACTCCATCATAAATTTAAATATTTCAAAACTCAACTATATTGTCTGAAAGCGCTTTAAAAGATCTATTTAGAAAGATTTAATTTTTCTTTCTGAGGTCAAGGGCTCACTGTGATGACGTCATCAAAATGGCCGCTTTTACAAGTAAATACGTTCGTTTAACTGCTTAAAACTCCATCATATATTCAAATATTGCAAAACTCAAATATATCATCTGAAAGCTCTTTAAAAGAGCTATTTAGAAAGATTTAATTTTTCTTTCTGAGGTCAAGGTCCCAACTGTAATGACGTCATCAAAATGGCTGCTTGTACAGGTAAATACGTTTGTTTAACTCCCCCTAAAACTCCATCATAGATTCAAATATTGCAAAACTCAAATATATCATCTAAAAGCTCTTTAAAAGAGCTATCTAGAAAGATTTAATTTTTATTTCTAAGATCAAGGGCCCACCTGTGATGACATCATTTGAGGCCATTTTGATGACGTCATTACAGGTGGGACCTTGACCTCAGAAAGAAAAATTAAAATTTTCTAAATAGCTCTTTTAAAGAGCTTTCAGACGATATATTTGAGTTTTGCAACATTTGAATCTATGATGGAGTTTTAGGGGGAGATAAACAAACGTATTTACCTGTAAAAGCGGCATTTTTGATGACGTCATTACAGGTGGGCCCTTGATCTTAGAAAGAAAAATTAAATCTTTCTAGATAGCTCTTTTAAAGAGCTTTTAGATGATATAGTTGAGTTTTGCAATAGTTGAATCTATGATGGAGTTTTAGGGGGAGTTAAACAAACGTATTTACCTGTAAAAGCGGCCATTTTGATGACGTCATCACAGGTGGGACCTTGACCTTAGAAAGAAAAATTAAATCTTTCTAAATAGCTCTTTTAAAGAGCTTTCAGATGATATATTTGAGCTTTGTAATAGTTGAATCTATGATGGAGTTTTAGGGGGAGTTAAACAAACGTATTTACCTGTAATAGCGGCTATTTTAATGACGTCATCACAGGTGGGCCCTTGACCTTAGAAAGAAAAAATGAGTCTTTCTAAATAGCTCTTTTAAAGAGCTTTCAGATGATGTATTTGAGTTTTGCAGTATTTGAATCTATGATGGAGTTTTAAGCAGTTAAACGAACGTATTTACCTGCAAAAGCGGACATTTTGATAACGTCATCACAGGTGAACCCTTGACCTCAGAAAGAAAAATTATATATTTATAAATAGATCTTTTAAAGCGCTTTCAGATGATATAGTTGAGTTTTGAAATATTTTAATATATGATGGAATTTGAGGGGGAGTTAAACAAACGTATTTACCCTTAAAATTGGCCATTTTGATGACGTAATTACAGGTGGGCCCTCGACCTCGGAAAGAAAAATTAATTTTTTTTAAATAGCTCTTTTAAAGAGCTTTCAGATGATATATTTGAGTTTTGCAATATTTGAATCTATGATGGAGTGTTAGGGGGAGTTATACAAACATATTTACCTGTAAAAGCGGCCATTTTGATGACGTCATTACAGGTGAGAAGTTGACCTCAGAAAGAAAAATTAAATCTTTTTAAATAGCTCTTTTAAAGAACTTTCAGATGATATATTTGAGTTTTGCAATATTTCAATCTATGATGGAGTTTTAAGCAGTTAAACGAACGTATTTACCTGTAAAAGCGGCCATTTTGATGACGTCATCACGGAATGACCTTGACCTCCGATCAAGTGTCTCCCGGCGTTTTTTTGTCCTCCTATGTGAATTTAAGTCCCACATAAAATTTCCGACTGGTATCCGGAAGTGAAATATGTTTTCACTAACTCCACGGACTATATATGGAAGGATTCCCAAAAATCAAGATCTGATGGGTTGGGATTTTTTTCTACATCACATAGCTTGGTTGTTAACCTCTCCACATCTGCTTTACTTCGCAGACTTTTCCACCCTTTGATCTTCACTTATTTTTCTCTTTGCTGAAATTTTAGTTTGGAAAAAAGGGAGAAGATGTCAATCCCATAGTTATCATGCTAGCTAGAAGTTGTTGGCAAAAATTGAAATAATATTGTAGAGTAAATATTAAAATATTAACAAAATATTTTCTTCCTTTTCATAAATGGGTAAAGGTTTCTAATAAATTTAACGGGATGGCTATGGTCTTGAATATTATCATCATCAATATCAAAATCGTCAGATTCAATATCCGGATTATTTCTTTTAGGGGAAAAGATCATATGTGTTAGAAAAAAAATATCATCATGAGTTTGAAAATCTATATAAGAAATTGAGAAAGGATGAATAAGAATTGGCCTGGAAGCAATATTATTCTACATATGAGTTTATTTGACTTTTATTTTGATTTTCATATGATCAATAAAAGAAATTCTCTTTTCTGTCATGTTTATTTTTTTATATACTAGTTTTTTACAACACTGAATGGTATTTTTAAGTGTCATATGAGTAGGCGTGTTTGAATTGTTCTTTGTAATGACTATTTATAGATGCGATTTATGCTCCAGCAACTGTTATTGCACATTATGGCATCGATTCACAGTATTCCTTGGAGAAATTATACAAATCCATTTTAATCGTATTAGTGATTGAATTATTATTCCTGTAACTTAAACTTGACTTCCATAGAAGAGTGCAATGTTCTAATGGAATTGAGCACGTAAATATTGCCATCATGATATATTTTTCTAAATTTGATTTCAATTTTCTTTAATTAAGAATCAATGTAAGACTCGAAGTTAATGATATGGTAGTTCCAAAATCCATTGAGAAAAATCATTTAAATTTCTCAAATCTTAACCAAAGATTTGCAGCAAAACCATCTTACTTTCTAAAAGTTTGATACTGAGCAGGGACTTGTGTCAGAGGCAATGAGCCTGTCTTGGGTGACTTCATGTTGACAACATTAATGGAAACAGGTGTGTTCTGCTTTCTTAGCTGTTGAATCTTTGCAATTGGGATGTACTGCTGTGTACATTCAAAAGTACAGGGGACAAAAGTACAGCTAGGGGGGAAACAGCACCATATGTGACATAGAAAAGAAATTTATCTATTATTTACTGTCCGAAAAGAAGGCACATGCAACAGTGCAAAGTGTTTAGATTGTTAAAATGTGCTTCTCAAATAAATCTGTCTATTTTGCCGTGGTGAAGAATGAAGAAAAATAAAACAACAATAGAAACAAAAACTTCAGTGCTGATTAAAGTGGATGAATGAATCTAGGCAACATTTCGCCATAATTTATAGGTTGGTGATGATAAATTGATGCAATTGGGTCAGGATTCCCTTAAACTTTGAATAATTGAACTTGAAGAGTCATCTGCAACTTTCAGGTATGAAGAATTCCTACCGCATTTGTATGCTTTTGATTTAAATTGTTTTTTTTAAATAAATATTTTGTTGTATTTTGCTACTTAAACTTGCCAAAAAGAAAAATTAGCAAGACCATATAATGTGATACAGACATCACGTACAGATTTGGGCATAAATATGGTAACATCGCGGCTCTACTATTGATCTGCAAATATTGCGCGTCAAAGAAACATAAAAATATGCTATATGTGTAGCATTTATGACATGTAAAAAGCCAAATGTGAAAACTTTAAGCATTTAAAATCAAAAGAAAAATTCCATATTATTAATATTATTACTTTTGTTATTATTCTGGAATTTAGGAATAAAATTATGGGATTCCAAAATTGGAGTCCCGTACTGTGTACGCTTTACAAATTGTAGTTAGAAACTTTTCACTGTCCCTCCTTCCACTTTAGTGCAAATCATAGTTTTGGTTTCATACCCATGTTCGTTCTTTCTCAACCCGCTGTGCAGATCTCGCTGAATATCTGCTCATTGTTTATTGTTGTATTTTGTAATTCTTTACTGGGGTGGTTCAATAGGGTAGTTTTTGATTTTTCAATTTTATTTTTATATGATAGAGTAACATGTGTGAACATCATCGGTGAAAAAACTTTTGCGATACGATAAGTAGTTTTTTTTTTAAATAATTTTTAAAGTTCAAGAAAATGTGACGTCACTCGGCTGCGGAAGAAACGTCATCGGTACTCAGCCGACGAGGAGAAGCGAGGGAAACGCTTGGCTACGTTGAAGACGCACTTGAAGACTATTAACTCCTCGTGATTTTGGAAGATTAAATCTCTCGTCCTCTCGAAAATAGGCAAAAACCATCATTGATGTCACTTGAGGGAGATTGTTGGACTGTCCTTTGACGTATCCTGTCTCCATCATGCATCAAAAGGATTATTAAATATCTAAAAATTAAAAATAACTACGCGCTCAAAATGTCCGTAGCGATAACACGGGTCCGTCGCAGAGAGCTGAGGATTGAGGCCGAGTGACGTAACTCGTGACGTATCAGAAAAGCGCGAAGAAAATTTTTAAAAATTCATTAAAAATCAATCGTTGTGTTTTAAAATACGGCAGTGGTGAATTTTGGAGTTTTGAGGGTCAAGTAACAATATTTAATGATCAAAATGGGGATTTTTAATAGGTCACAACTACCCTATTCTTTTTTCCCCATTTCCTTTTAGATAAAAACACGACTTTTCTTTGTTGGATTTCCAAAAATTCTGGCTTTAAAACAACATTGTACCTTTTCGTAAAATTATTCTAAATTGTGCTGTTTTTTGTTGCGAGTATTTTTTTTATTTGTGTTGTACATTTTATAAAGTGACCAGATTTGAACTTCACATAATAAGAAAATTCTATTAAAACACACCTAAAAGGCATGCTGGATTATTATAAACTCGGAACATGTATGCATGTGTTTGTTCAAAGTTTCATATTTATCTTTTGCCATACTTTGTTGCTGATAAATAGTAGTAATAAAAAAACACAAAATTATAAGAAAAGAATTAATTTATTCTCTTATTATATTCAAATATTTGGAGAAAATATATTCAATGCACAGGGCTCCCAAATGGTCCGTTTTTCCCGCCAAAGTCCGTTTTTTAGAGTTAAGTCCGTTTTAGACCGCTTTTTAACATTTTGGTCCGATTGGTCCGCTTTTATATTATTTTTACTTAAAAATCAACTTTTTTATGTTATTTCTAAACATGCAGAGCCTCAGTCTTATTGAACCTGGTTTTCCCAAGTTATTTCGCTTCAGATTGTCGTCATAACTCCTCCTAAAACCATCGCAGCATGAAAATTTTGCAAACGGAGTGGTTTGAGGGAGGAGTTACGTCAAATTGAAGCAGAATGTTACCAATATTTTCTGGAACCGGGGCCGTCGCGAAGAAATAGTAACTTTTTCTCTCCCCGGGCCGCACACTGGCTTTAGTGACGTCACACATTGAGTCCTTCCTCCGCGCTCCGCGTTAGATCGAAAGCACGCTTTCGCCCTACCTTTCGCTTAAAAATGGGAATTTATTGTACAATACCCATGTTAAAACATATATATTTTTTTGCATATTTTTCGCTGGCTTACATATAAGCCATCAATGTGGAATGTATAATAATTATCACATTGAAAAATAAAAATAATAAGTAAAAATACTTAAAATATAAAGTTTGCAAACTTCGCGCTTTCCAAATCATGTTCTTTTTTTTTTTTTTTTGGAAAACTGTTAAAAAATATTATTGATACGCACCCAATCTGAAGTAAAATTTTTAGTCGTAAGATTTTTCAAACAAATCTATTTTTTAAAAATCGATGTGTTTTTTATGTTTGTTCCTTATACAAATCCACAGTTTTCGTCGGATTTTCATCAAACTTGGCACAGAGGTTCTTTGATGCACCACAATTCACATAGGCGGTAATAGAATGAAATTTTTAAAAAATTCAAAAAGCTCAAAAATCAAATTTTTGTCTAAAAAATGCCATTTCTTTCAATTTTGAGTTTTTAGAGTAATAGAGATAAGCCTTTAAGCATACAAATTGATAAACTTTAACACATTTATATATGAGTATTTTCCAACAAAGATTACGATTAACAATAAATTATCAATTTAAGGCTCACTTATTTCATTTTAGTATGAAATAAGTTAAACATAATGCAATACCGGGCAACGCCGGGTAATAAGCTAACATCAAATAAATAAATGAGGAATAAATAAACCCTTAGTTAATATAATATCCTACTGTTATGACATATTTTCATAGTAAAGTTCTGTATTAAGCTTTTTACGACTTGAAACAGAGGAGATATGAAAATAATGGACGAAAGAAACCCACCACACATTAAAAAAAAATTATTACTGCACATAGAGCAGAGTTCTGTGGGAATCATAGGCGGCTGGTGAACCAAAAAAGTGGGGGGTCAAAAAAAAAAAAAAAAAAAAAAACACGAGAGAGAGGATCGAAAAAAATGTGGGGAGGGGGGAGTTAGGATGCAGCAATTTTGAAAGGTTTTTTTTTTTCCTGCTATAATTTGGCTATAATATTGGATTTTATCATTGCTGATCAATTGACTAATTGACTTCTAAAAAATGCGGAATATATAGCCTCAAAAATCAAACAGGCAGGTTGATTTTCATTCAGTCTTACGAAATAACATGAAACAAGTCCTATTTTTGGAATTTTCCGCTTTTATTTTGGTGAAATTAATCTATCTACTGTGTAAAAAATCATTTTTCACTCGATCAATACTTTTTCACCGCAAAAAGTGAGGGGGCAATTGGAAATGAGGGTGCAGTAGCCCCCCTTGTCCCCTGGACGAGCGAGCCGCCTATGATGGGAATGCATTTGTTGTATTGTGATTAGCTAAAATAGTGAAAAATTGGGACTTGACTGACTCTAATGAAAACCCTAGCAATATTTTTTTAACCCAGCAGGAGAGATAATCCGTCACTCTCCTCATTGAAAGCTGAAGAAGACATCATGTTAAAATTTTATAATGGTTTTATTGCAGGAAGACGCTATTTAAGTAAATTCATCGCTTTGTAATGCTACTTTCAAGGGAATTTGTTCGCATAATCCTTCTTCTAGTGCGATGATTAGGCAGGATATACAGCAAGTATTGGTCAAAATACATTCCCACCATTTATTGCGCCCCGTCCCCCTTTCTCTTTACGTGTCCATTCTTCTCACTCATCTTTATTTCTGCATTTAGTTAGATTTTTTTTCCTTTTACTTCACAGAAGTTGAGTTAATTCCCCACTTTTTTTCTGGGGAAAAATATAAATTTGTTCAATAGTTCATTAGTTTAGCATCCGAATAATCTGACCCCCAGAACACTAGTCCCTTCCGCCCCCATCTAGTTCCGTCCCTGATGAATAACATCAAGAAAAAATTTTTACAAGCACAAATCAACAATGCGAATGTCCGATTTGTCTTGTAAGACGTTGTAAGACGCTCCAATCTTTCGACTCAATGAATGACGTCACGGGCTCCCCCAATCTCACAGTGTCAGGCCCGGGGAGGAAAAGAGTAGAGGAGAGGAGCGAATCGCGATGGCCCCGCTGGAACACAGGCCCCAAGTTTGTAAAGGTGGATGGACTTTCCAACTTCCCCCTCCCTCAGAAGGAAGACGCTAATAAGAACTGTGTTGCTATGAACAATCCTTTTTGCGAATTAAAGCCAAAGCAATTTCGTGACTCATACGCCATTTTTTCACATTGCAAGCACCACGTGTTTGTAAATTTTTATTCCGATTTCTGGACAGTGTTAATCAAATAAAAAATATTTTCGCCAGTTCTTTCCTATTTATCAGAAGATAGTCATTGTACTAGAATTGAAAATATTAAGCGATTTATCGTGACCACGTGTCACACGGAAGTGTCGCCATTTTTTGCTAAAATCAGCGGATCGCTATGTCGAAGTAACTTTTTCTCCCTCGGAGTTTCCCTTTTTTTTAATCTATTTCCTGGTTTACTTAAGTATGCTCTTCTCTCTTTCAGAACTCTGAGCTGAAATTGCAAGATATTGCTACAAACTTTCAAAAATCAAAATATTGAAAAATCGGCAAAATATTTTTTTTTCTTTCTTTTTTTTTCAAATTTTATTTCTCAAGTTAGCTGTCTTGTCCCCCACCCCCTAGAATTTCTCGGATTCATATGTGCTCCGAAAATCCGATTTTGGGGGGGGGGGGAATCGAATTGTGTCTAAAATAATTCCTCTTTTTTTTAATGGAAAAATCGGCCAAAATTTAGTATTTGCCGTACCTGCCTGATTTAACACTTTCTGTTAGTTATTTTTTAGATATCAAGAACTCATTTACTTAGTTTTTTCAAGACGTTCCAATATTGTGCATGAACTTCGCCGAAAATTGCACGCAGTTTCCGAGTTTGCAATCCTTTTGCATCTTGTAAATATTTCGATTATTTTGAAAGTTGAGAGCTATTTTGACTTGTTCTTTCTTTAATCTACTTAATGTAAGTTTTATTTTATGGTTTTTTTTTTTTTTTTTTCATATGGTTTTGCTTAAATATGTTTTTCTTCCGCTTTCAAAAAAATTTTTAGTTGAAATTACAAGAAGAAATGTTTTGTAAACCCTTAAAATATTATTAGTTAGATTTGGCAAAAATACCCGGCTTTTTTTTCTTTTTTTAAGTCTCAAGTTTCAGTAATCATTTCTTACACCGCTGCCAAGTGCGCTCCCCCCCCCCCCCCTCCACCCAGTTTCTCAAAATTTTTTAAGTACTCTTTCTCCAGAAAAGTCCTCTCTTGAAGATCAGTGTTAAATGTGATAAATTGCAGTAACTGAAATATTTAAGATTTTCACCTAACTGAATTTTAAGTAATAGCTCATTTAGTAAAAATCTTTTCACCAATACCGTGTGCATGCTTCGCCAAAAACTGGATGCAGTGTATCGGATTCCAATCTTTTTGCATCTTGTAAATATTTCATTTATATTGAAATTTGAGAACTATTTTAACTTGCGTTTATTACTATTTTAAGTTATATTGTAGCAGTTTATTTTTCTTGTTCTTGTAACTTGACTTTAGCTCTTTAATTTATTTAACTGTGATAACTATATACGTATGTAAAAGGTTTTTAATTATGAACGCACCGATTCATCGGCCACTTAGCTGGTTAAAAATAATCAGCTAATTTTCACCCATTAATAGGTAGAAAAATTTATTTTTCAATTAAAATAACTCTGAAGTTTGCCTCTACCCAAAAAAACTGCTGAATGAAATTATAAATAAATAATTTTTTTAAACACAAGATGGTATGCAATAATGAGTAATACTAAATTAAAATTTAACGCAGTTAATTCCATCATTTCAAAAATTACTTTTTAAGTTAGTGCATTGGTGTCTAAATAGGGGTTATAAGATCGTTAGTTACATAAGGGGATTGTGTCCTCACCCCCTCCTCATCCAAATATTTGTGTTAGTAATTATTCAATTATTAAAAATAAATAATCGCTCACTGGAATAAACATTTCATTATCTAATTTTGAAAAGTCAGTTGTTCAGAAGATAGAGCTGATGAAGAAACTATCATTAAACATCATTGTTGCAGTTAATTCTCAAATTAGTTTCATGAATTAAACCTAAGGCAACTAATTTGCTTTTTGATGCTTTCCTGGGTTTAACTATGAATGGTCCTCCCAAGTCCTCTTTTTAATATTGAAGGGTCCTCTTTAGTCCTCTTTTTAACTGAAAACGGTCCTCTTTTACCCTTTTCATTAGCTAAAATGTGTTGGGAGCCCTGAATGCACATCCTCGTGTTTGTTTCAAAGAACATAATCTCTTCAGATTTGTTAATGTCTAACTAAAAAACACTCTATAAAAATGAACTTTATTGACTGCTGAATTTTTTATCCTCAACTGTACATATAAATGCCTTTACTGCATAACATTATGAATTAAATTTTTTTTTAAATGAATTATAGGAGAAAAGTTCTGTGATATGTTTTTACTTCTTTTTTTTTTAAATCTCAACCATTACTGATTACTATTCGTGCACCAACATCTAGCAAGTTGCTTACCACTAGTGGTTTGCATACCACAGGTTGAGAATTGCTGTTCTAATTAAACACTAAATTCCAAAATATTTTTTTATACTTAGCAGGTTTTTCGCTGTTATTAGATTTAGGGTGGTTAAATATGTGTTACGACATCTTTCACTGTTCAACAGCTTTTCCTGCAATATCCATAGCTTCGGATTAAAGAAAATATAATTTGATACTGTATTTCAGGGTGTAAAAAAATCAATGATTTTTTTAAAAAAATCAAAAAAATCGGATTTTTTTTGATTTAAATCAGATTTTTTTGATTTAAATCGGATTTTTTTGATTTTTTTTAAAAAAGTTAGAAATTTCAGTTATTAATTAATTTTTATTTATGAACAACTTACCTTTAAGTTTTTAAAAATACAAAAACACCTTTGAAGTAAAGCTTCACCAGTAAGGAACCCAGAAAAAAGTGTTAGGAGCCAATCTGAAAATAATCCTGTCTACTACCTAGGATAAAAATCAAATGGGGCAGGAAGCTCAACCCAATCCTCACTTCATTCAGCCTCCCCCCTCTTTATTTTGCTTTTGTTTTGTAAAGCTGGAATATGTTCCATCTCAGCCACTAATAAAGATTGCCCACCCCTTCCCCCCAGTTACTAATGCAAGACGCAGAAAATTCATCTTCTGTTTGGTTGTTTTTGTTTTTTCTTTTCACTGAAAGTATATCACACACATTCTATCATGTCCCTCCCCCCTCAATTCACTCTTTGCAACACCTGTCCTGCACCTGCATGTATTTTCTTTATTTCACATATTAGACAACAAATAGCACTATTTGTGCATACATATTATTTGGACTGCAACCTTCCAGTATCTGTAGAGGGGGGATGAGTAGGATTACTTTTCCATTTATTAGATGGAAATCAAAGCTCTAAAAGAAAATGGTAAAAATAATGAAATTGGGATTGTCCAAGAGAATTTTTTAAGGATTAAAATAAAAAGTGATTTAAATCAATGATTTTTTTAAAAAAATCAATTGATTTAAATCACTGATTTAAATAAATTGATTTAAATCATTGACACCCTGCTGTATTTGAGTCCTTTAGCGGGCATTACGTTATTTCTTTTATGAAAATACATGAAGTATTTAATCAATTCTTATGATATGCAATATGTCTGTCATTCAATTAAACCTGTGTTAATCTCTTTGTTAAGGCTTGGAAGAAAACAACGACTCTGTGTAAAGAATGCCCCAAGTGCAAAAGTGCAATTGAAAAGAATGAAGGCTGTGATCACATGACGTGTATCTTGTGCCAAGCTCACTTCTGCTGGGTGTGTAATAAAGAATTTCCCACTGCTAACGAAGTTTACAACCACATACCGTTTTGTCAACATTATCCTAAATGGTGAAATTCCACAAGCTTTTACTGCACATTTTGTGTACTGTAACTTGTAAAAAGTCCTTTAAAGTCATTTTAAATAATCAACAATGTTGATTATTTATTTTAAATAATCAACAGTGTTGATTATTTATTTTAAATAATCAACAGGGTGATTGTGTTCCGGTATTTTACCGGATTTCTGGTATTTTCATGATCGATTCTGGTATTTTCATGTTCGAAAATACCGAAAATAAAGTATTTTTAATCATGCTTTTATCTTCAAACCTCCGGATTTTTTTTTCTTTTTCGAATTTTCGATGATTATAATGATAAAATATATAATTATAAACAAAATATATATAAACATAATATTCATCGAATAAAAATGTTAAGATGCCATTATAATTGTTTTTTTATTTTAATAAATTATTTTATTTGCATCTTTTTTTGATTTTGATGCCGTCATTTAAAAAAAATGCAATCGATTTGCATCGGATATGAAAATAGAATTTTTCTCATTTTTGACGCTTATTACCCCACATTAATTATTATATAAATTAGGTGTGCTCAAGTAATAGGGGCTTTAGTTTAAAAAAACACCCCCTCCCCCCCACACACATTTTCTCTTTAAAACTTTCAGGTATTTTTTTACGAACTCACAATCACCCCTGAATCAACAATGTTGATTATTTATCCATGTCATTTGTTTTGTACAGTTCTTAAGATATTCCATAAAAGCATTGGAATTTATTCAGCTTTTACTATTTGTTGATATTCAACTGAAACTATGTAAAGCATTCAAAAGTGCATTTCTTAAAGTTGTGATGAAGATAATTGGTACTTATCTTCCAGCCAGGTGCAAGAGAAAAATAAAAAATCTCCAATGTCGCCAAGCAAAGCGAATGACAAATTTATCAACGGAACAAAAGTGCGCTTAACAGTAAACAAATATGGTTGTAAGAAATTTGGCGGAATTCAGCATTATTTAGCGATACATTATTTGGCAAATTTTTGCTTGCACCCAGCTAATGGATAAGTACCAGATAATTTAATCATATGATGGTAAATTATGAATTAAAAATTAATTTGAGGAGTATTTTTAATTAAAGGCCAACTGTTTTTTGATTTAAGTAAGTTGAAGAACATGTGATTGAGTATTACTTTCATTGTACATGTGCATAAATATTGCTTCCTCTTTTCTATTTAGTTTTGGTTAATATTTGCGATTTTGTTAAATACAAAGCTGAAATTATGAATTCGATGGATTCATAACATTCTGATATGTTATCTTTTTTACCCGAATATTCTCGTAAATTTTCTTTTCCCTAATAGTGTAAAAAATGAAAGATATAAATACCTTTGTGCATAAAAATAAAAAGCAATTAGAAAAGCACAAATATGCAGGAATGCTGCAGACACGTGTTTCGGCGTTGCAAGGAATGCCTTTTTCAATGCAAAAAATGTGAACTTTTGTCGGATGTCTGTGCATCCATGAGCTCACATTTTTTGCATTGAAAAAGGCATTCCTTGTAACGCCGAAACACGTGTCTGCAGCATTCCTGCGTATTTGCTTTTGTAATTGCTTTTATAGTGTGAAAAATATTTTTTTGACTACCAAGTCTATGTTGATCGATTATCATTTTGTCCTCTTTTCAAAGTAAACCCACACCGAATATTTGCGCTATAGTTTCTCCTCTTGAGAACAAAAAATATTTTTCCTATCATACAACATAGAATGTTTTTTGCACAGCATGAGAAGCTTATCAAGATTCTGAGTCACCAAATAATTCCTAACTGAAAGCATCGTTAGCAATAACTTAGTCGCATTTTGCAACCAAAATTTTGATTTAAAGTCTAAAGTTTTGGATTACAGTGAGGCTTTCCCCCTCTGATTTGTTGTGACCAGAACCCAAAGGACAATTTTGTAAACGTGCAATCATTCAGGGTATTTTGGAGCCTTTCCGTATCATTTTATGCCGCTTCAACTTTTTTTTCTTTGTCAAATAAATTTTAAAATATGAATTCCCGATGATGAATTCATCTGGTAAATAAGGTTCTTGCTCTTCTTGTTTTAAAAATATATTATACTGTAAAAAATATAAAGTGATCCGAATTGGCCTATAGAAACCTTGAACCAGCATCAAAACTTTACTTCCCCCTGATGCATATAGACTCTTGTTACCTGGAAGTTTGCCAATTCCATAGCATCCGTGGTCAAACAGCTCATTAATTCTATTTTAATTTTCATTTAAATTTAGGTACGAAAATATATATGGGTGATTCTACAAAAATGGGCAAATTTGTGTTCCATACTGATTGCTCTTTTTGTTTTTAATTTAATAAAAAACTATTTTGGGAATATTTTTATGCGTCTTTTGTTCTATAATTTTCGTTATCAACAATGTCAATATTTAATTATTATTCATTTTAAAAAAAGGATATTCGATTGAAATGTCATCCACATGCCCTGTCCCATAGGTGCAATTTTCACAATCAATGGAATATAGATTTTAAAAAAATAGGGGATTTTTTTTTTCAAGAGTTTTTTATTTATAAATATGAATGTGTACAAGATGTAAATCACGAAAAAAGCAAAATAATATGAAAATAATATCTCTAAAAGTTAATCTAAACTTTGTCCCAGCGATTATCAGTCATCCACATGTCAAAAAGTATAGATATTTTTCTCTGAAATGTTTTCTTTTAAAATCTGGCAACACATCTTAAAATAAAGCATGGAACTTTGTTATTCCTGGCTGAGGATTAATTTTGCTGTTCTGCAATTACTTTTTGATAAAAAGCAAGCGAAACTCAACTTTCAAGGCAAGTGTTTTTTATCTTTGTCATTAACATGCCCCACAGAATGCATGTAAAATGTACATGTAAATAAATTTTGATAATGAATAATCCTAAGGCTTACATTTGTGGGTTCTAATTCGAAGTGAAGCCGAAAAATATTCAGATATGACTTTTGGAGAACACAATTACTTGTGATTTGTCATTCACATGCTCTTTTTCTATTGTCATTCACATGCCCCAATATAAGACACGTGGATGAATCAAAAGCCAAACTATGACAGTACAATGTTTAAAAATTATGTCTAACAGTTTACTGGTTAAAAGATTTCATTAATATACCTATTGTGTTTGTGTTATTCACATACTTACTGTGTTATATTCACGTACCCATTGTGTCATCCACATGTCCTTTTTATCATTCACATATGCCTTCAAAAAAAAAAAAATAATAAAAATCCAAAAATACAATAAAATACAAACATTTAAGCTCTGCTGATATTCTATTTTAATTATGTAACTTATCAAGTGCTTTGCTGATTTTTTTCAGATTTTTAATTTTAAATTAATTTTTTGAAATCTACATGTTAGAAATATTTCCATTTTTGTAGAATCACCCATATACACTATAGAGACATACCGAGTAGCAGTTCGGCCAAATACCGGCTACTCGGCTGAGCACATACTTACCAAGGACTTGGTATCACAATTTTTGCACCACAATTTAAAATGCAATGATTTTGAATATTTAAGCATTTTTATAGTCTTTTCCCTAAGGATTTCTTTTCTCAGCGTAGACACAACCTATATTTCTTATTAATATTAAAAGGACATGATTTTACTTTCTTGTCTGGGTACCACTCTGCCAAACAGTTGAATCTGCAAAACGGTGGTTTTAAAAAATTCACAATCTAAGTTTTAAAATATTTTGAAATAAGTGATTTAAAAGTGTTTTTGTCGTCAGTCTATGAATATTTATCTTAGGAATCATTTGGATTATTCCTAGCCAAAGGTAAATTGTACAACACTAATATGTGATGTATGATATGAGGCTTGTTTTTTTTTTCAACCTCCGATAGGCTATAAAAAATAAATGGATTCAAACACAAAAAATATTTTATTATCAAAAGTAAGGTACAATGCTCAACAATTCTCTACATAATCAGCTTGACGATTGTAGCATTTGTTATATCTGTGAACAGGCTTTATAATAGCCTCCTCGTACAATGTTGCCGCCAGTGATTGGAAGTGAGTTGTGATGGTGTCTTTGGGTTCCACGCCACTTAGGAAACACAATGCCTTTCCAGACCTCAAGCAGGGGTGCCGGGCATTCCCATGCCCTTTTGCTTGGGGTCATGGCAATGTCAATCATCATAGCGCTCGTGTAACCCAACGCAGCGGTGCCCATCCCCCCCCCCCCCCCCCCCAAGCTCAACGGCGCATATTCCCCCCCAAAATTTTTCACAACCCTCTTGTGCTTTTTATTTTTACCAATTTTTTTTTATTTTATTTTTTTAAATATTATTTACTTTTTAAATATTATTTACTTTTTAAATATTATTTACTTTTTTAAATATTATTTATTTATTTTTTTTAATTATAACTATTATTTTTTTAGATATTAATTTTTTTTAAATACTAATTATGTGCAAAATATATTTGCTTTTTTTCCCTTCCAGACATTCCAAGCACACACACACGCAAAAATAAATAAATAAATAAATAATAATAACGAAATAATTTAAATAAAAATAATAAATTAATGAATAATTTAACTTAAAAAAATCAGTGAATAATTTAAATTAAAAAAATAATTAATAAACAATTTTAAAAATACTTTAAATAAACAAATAAATAAGTTTTAAAAAAATAGCCCCCAAAAATTTTGATAGCGCATCTTGCGCCATAATCCCCCCTGTGGGCACCCCTAACCCAACGGTTCCTATAGCAATTTCATGCATTCAATGGGACATTTTTGAACACCCACCATAAAGTTCTGACCGAGCACCAAGTGACTTACCTCTGTTCCCTGAACTGAAGCAGAGACTTGGAGACCCCTGCTTGGGGTCTGGAAAGGCATCGTGCTTCCAAACTGGCGTGGAACCCAAAGACACCATCACAACTCACTTCCAATCATTGGCGGCAACCTTTTACGAGGAGGCTAGTATTAAAAAAAATGTATATATGAATCCAAGCTTCAGTAGAAGATCAAGACTTCTAATATTTCTTCAAGATAATTAGTTAATTTAATTCCATATGTCAAGCTGTTCATTTTCTTCAAGGAACACTTAACGCTAGTTTACATTAATTAAACTATTTTATTTACAATATATACAATCATCAGGAATGGCTAAGTTTGGCCTATCAAGAATGCTTAGAACAAAATAGTGATCAAGTTTCAAGAGTTCAATTTTCAAGAATAACAAAAATCATGGAATTTTAAGCTATATTAATTTATCGTCTGCTTCTTTCGATTGCTGCCAAACCAAAACTTGAAACAAAAAGCTTAACTTAAATAAGAAAAGATATGCAAATAGAACTTAAAATTAAATATTCAACAATTATAAAGCTGGTTCACAGATATAACAAATGCTTCAATCGTCGAGGTGATTATGTAGAGAATTGTTGAGCATTGTACCTTACTTTTGATAATAAAGTATTTTTTGCATTTGAATCCGTTAATTTTTTGTAGCCTATCGGAGGTTGAAAAAAAAAAAAAAACAAGCCTCGTAGAAAAAGTATGGCAGACATGACATTGGCCAAATAGCTAACTTTTACTCTGTATTGATTTTATAAGTGGAATTATTATTATTATTTTTTAACTCAAACATTATTCTACAATTGCATTTTATGAAACTTAAGTTATAAATTATTCAAAAAAATTTCGACGTGTTGAACGAATACTCAATTTTTACAACAACTTGGTCTTGGCCGAGTACTGAGCATTTACCGAGCCCTTGGTGTGTCACTAATACACTATATATATCATAAAAAGCTGGTGAATTATTTAAACCATCAGTAATTAAAATAGCCAGAAGGAAGTAGTTCCTAATAAATAATCTGATTTTCTTTTAAAACATGTTTGTTTTCGTAAAATGAAAGAGCTAATAAAATCAAGGAATTTTCTGCTAATTAGTAGAATTCTATGATTTTCTGTCTTCGAATTCACAGAGTTCTCCAAAAAAATTTCTTATTTTTTTTGTTTTTGAGCAATGACATGTGACTTAAAAGTTTTCAAATGTACACATTTAATCCTTTAGATTTTACACTCCGTAATCATTTGCTGTCTATAAAGGTTTTCAACTTTAGCATTCAATAAGGTGATTTTTTTAATTAATTGATTTATATTTATCACTAACGGGTGTATGACGATAGAGCTTTTAAATGTTATCAAAAATGCTTCGACTTATACATGACCGAAAATGGTGATTATAATGTTTATTTAAACTATAAATGAGTGTGTATGGAAATTCAAAAAATAGGCACATCTTGTTGTCAAACTGCAGATTTTAATATTTTTGTAAAGATGAAGAAAATATATTTTTTGGAAAATATATTTTATTGTTCATGATATGCAAAAAATGTATATACATTTGTGATATTTCTATTGAATCACAGTTACTTCGAAAAAAAAATTCATGCAGTCTAACCATTGTTGTTACTCATTGTAGATGATTGTTTTTTGTTTTTGTTGTATTTTTACTGTAGGGAAGTGTATTTCTATATATGAATTTGTATAAAAATAGCGTAATGAATCTGCATGTCTTTTTAACATTTTACGTTGAAATATGTCAGTTTCATAAGTCCTCTGTTTGATTAATATGCTCTATATATTTTTGAAATAAAACATTTCAAAATTTGAGTAAATTCTGTTCATATTTTGTCACTCGTAGTCTTAAGATTATAGGGGCACCTAATGCAGTTGAGTTGGTGTTCCTTTTATATATTTATTTAATTTGTTTAAAAATTACACAGTGGTGGGTTTACCTTCTCACAATTGCAAGGGATCCATATAAAATTGGGTCCTTAAAGGGCGAATGAAAAATATTGTACATAGCTTTGTCTGTCTCTTAGACCTTCAAATGCATTGCGGTTGGCCTCTAAACTAGTAAATTCACTACATATTTTATGAAATGGTATGCTCAGGCACTCATCCCCTTTGTGAACAATTTTGGTCTTAGGGAAAAGATTACACCAAATGTAGAGCTGCCAACTTGTATGAATCTTCCATGCAATGTGATTTTTTACAAGACTGTACTGTACAATTGCAAGAGGGAAACCTCATTTTTAAACCGCGACACACAAAGGAAGGGGGTTATGTGTTTGACGTGTATGTGTATCTGTCTGTGGCACTCTGCAGCTTAAATGGATGGACTGATTTTGAAAAAAAAAACATTTTGTTCGAAAGAGGAGTTGGTCGACCGTGTTCTTAGCTAGGTTGCGTCTTCGGATGTTATTAACAAAGATATTAATTAAAAACCTTTGAAAAGTTTTTCGAGACTTAAGCATTGAAAACATACTTCAAAACTTAAAAAAATAGCACTGATGTAATTGGATCTTCCATATTCTATAGAACGCGAGTTAAAGCGTTTTTTAGTAAATGCAGCTTGCCTAGTTATTCACTCGATCGGAACCGTTTTCATTGTTGCAGACAAGGAAAGCAAACTCTTATAATTTTTTTAAATGTTTATCAGTTGATAGTTTCTATTTTTTTAACAAATGAAATACTTGCAATTGATTTTACAGTTTAAGGCTTAATCGGGGGTTTTAAAAATTTTTAATTTTAGTTTTAATGTTTCATATATTTCATAACAAAGGTGTCAAAAATTAAAAAACTGTGAAGGGAGAATTCCTGAATACGTTACCCCTTCCCCCGGTACTTAAAATCACTGATGATGATAGATCATAATTATAAATTGTGCTTGCATTTTTAGAGAGTCAGTGTCAAGAGAAAAAAAAAAATATATATATATATATATATATTGGACTATCTGTTTTTCCATAGCATGTTTAATAGGGAGGGGAGCAGTTAGGAGTTTGCTCGAGGCAGCAGAAACCTATGTTATGTTACCAAAGATGCAGTTTAGATAGTGAAAAATAGAACATTAAAACAACCAAGACATGAAACAGGTGTCTGCAAATTTTTGCAAAATTGTGTGTGCTAAAACGTTGATTTTTCCTATTTCATTCAACCAAGACAAAATGAAACCTTGAGCAGAAATTCATTATTTAGTTCTCATCAAGAAAAAATCCTTAAGGAATTAAAAATAAAAAAAAAAAATCTTTTACAGTATGACCATAATGAAACCATTAATGAATAAATTAGCAATAAATTCAATGTTGGAAAAAAGTGTACAAAATTTGTTACATTTAGAGGAAGGCAAAAAAAAAAAAAAATGAAAGTTGTTTTTTTCCCCCTATTTTATTTTTTCTGTCTAAATAATGAACTCCTTTCATATTTTTTTTTCACGTGAAATTTATTGCTAATTTATTCATAAACACCAGCTTCAATTAAGTGCCAATTGATTCCAAGTGACAAATTTGGGCAGTTGGATTTTTTCAAAATGATACATTGTCAGTTAATTCCAGTTTCATTTCATGTTGGAACCTATCAGTTTTTTTCATCATGAAATTTATTGCTGATTTATTTATTTGCAATTTCATAATATTCACACAGAATTGATTGCTTAAAGGAATTTTTGAGAAATTTATTGCTGAACCTTTTTTTTAGTGGGTACTACAATAAATCACAAGGTTTCATTTTGTTTTGTTGATTTGTTATTTTTACTATTTAAGCTATCATTCAATTTTACTGCTTTTGTAACAGATTTTTTTTTATCCATGAAGCTTGCTCTTTTACAGAAGGAAAAAGAGGTTCCTTGAAACTAGAGATAGGAATGGGAACTGTCAGTAAGGAAATGAAACTTTTGGGAGAAAACCCAGTTTTTTCTGGGAGGAGTTTGTTTCCACTTTGGAAAAATTTTAATATTTTTGGCATGAAATAATGTATACAGAATTTCTCCATACTTACACTCCAATGTTTTTTTTAATAAAGATTTTTGTATTGAGCATCTCATATGAAAACACCAATTTTAATAATGCAAGCTATAAAATAATTTAATTTCCCTGTACACTCAATTATTACTTGCAATTTTTCACTTAAACCTATACGTACACAGAACTGAATTAGGACCTCAATATTAGTGTACAGTTGAGTCTCGATAACTCTAAGTCTCAAGCGACCGGCTAAAAACTTAAGTTTGAGTTAAATGAAGTTCCTTCAAGCTTCTCAAGAGTTTGACTCTATGAAAACTTTGAGATAAAGGTGTATTTGAGATATAAGACCTCAAACTATCGAAACTCGATTGTAATTAGTGGAAATGTTTTTCGTGAAAAATTTATTTGCAGAAAATTCACAATCCAAGCAGCTATTAAGATGTAAATATATTAGGGTGGGTCATTTATTTTTTCTATTTTTTCGAAATGTTGGTGGACACAGGATTAAAAAGGTGTGAAATGCTGTCAAACTTGTGTGTGAAATTTTGTTACATTTTGACCTGCCATTGCCTTCGGATTAATTTTCTAAATTTCAACTCTTTTACTTAGTTATATTATTCGACCAAAAAGGATTGCAACATGGGCACCGGCATATTTAGGGTGAGGGGGGATGCATCAAACTAAAAAAAACTTTAAAATAAAATAGGTAACAATTTTTTTTCTTTTACTATAAAATGACTAAATAAAAATGTTTATATTTTGTCGGCCCTGTTTAATCAAGTAATGGATAAACCAGTGGTTCCTAAAGTAGTGCACAGGGACCCCCAGGAGTTAGCAAGGGGTTCATATAAAGAAAAGAAAAGATTGGGGTCCACAAGATGCAAATAGGGGTCCTTCCATTGATGCACTAAATTCACTCCGTCCCACCTAGAACAGTCGTATTTTTCCTCTTGTACACCTATGCTATGGTAGGATATTAGCTTATTTAAGTTATGTGCCATTATTATTATGAAAGTATCAATAAAAATGTTATGTTTTTCTCTACATCTGTTTTAAATTTTCATTTTTTACTCTGCATTAAAACTGTCGAACTGAAGCTTATAGAAAGTTGTCGGGCATTTAAGAAGTTTTTGATTGTTAAAAAAATCAATATTAAAAGAGCCCTTATACTGTTGGGTAAATTTCTAATTCATCTCTTTATATTTTCATATATGAGCGATTTATCGAAAATCACCTTGTTGTTCTTGTGTCCATATAATGGACAAAAGAAAGAAATTCCCTACATTCCATCAAAAGTTTTTTCGAAGACCGCTGCCAGTACACTGCATCAGGAATGTACAAGATCTGCATGGTGTCCCAGAGTGGAACAATCCTGATGTTTAGGAGGCGTGCAGTTGAAAATCATTGAATGTATTTCAATGATTTGGCTCTCAGTGCAATCAATTAATCACTAAATATTTTACTTTTTATTTTATTGCTTATGCATCCATGCATAAATAGCCCTTGAAATTCTGGTACGAGACACCCCAACCCTAGAAGGCATGATCCTCAAGTTGAAAATAGCTGTTGTATGGGATCAGTTTTCCAGAGGAGAAAAAAATAGCTTCAACTTTTTGTTGGATTCTCATTTTCTGAAAAGATCCATTCCATACCTTGTCCTGAAATATCAATTTTTTATCGATCGTTTGCCTTTGATTGAACTAAAAAAAATAATGCATTTTTTGACACAGAAAGTGCGGCTCTGAAATTAAATAAATGCTTCATTTCACTCTCTCATGCATATTGTGGGATTGTGTAATAGACCTCATATGCATTTAAAAGTAATGAGAAAAGAGGATTTCTTGTAAATACTCTTTTTTTCTGATTAATTTTTGGGTACTTATTTTTTGATCTCATGACAGAGTAGATCCCAGAGAGATTAAATGGCCCGCGATAGAAGCTCATCGGTGCTGTTTACAAACTGTCGCCATGCCAACTTTTGACAGAGAAGAGCGCCATCTGGAAAAAAATACTTTTAGTCTCATTTGAAGTTTTTGTTTTATACTTCATAGATCAATGCCCGTTTTTAAAACTGTTGCTGAACCAAAAAAAAAAAAAATGTGTTTCAAAAATGTTCCATTTATGAACTTTCTCAGCATTCTATTTTTAACAAGAGAATTAATTTCGGTGAAATGAACTGAAAGTAATGTAACAGTTTGGCAACAACTGTTTTCTCCATTCACATGTTCGGAAAGAAACTAAACCGAAACTTTTAGTTCAAACTGGCTAAGTGCATGAAATTTTATGCAATTTTATACAATATTATTCTTGGTTTCTTCGAGTTTAAATTTAGAATTTGCAATATATAAAGTTTTTAAGTAAAGAAAAATCGGAAGAGCTTTGATGGGGCTCTAAGATTTTCTAATCCAAACGAGTAAGTATTTTGTTTACTTTTTCTTCCTATCATTCTTTTGATCTTATAAGAAAAGAAAATACGGAAAATGGGGAGAAAATTAAACTTCATAAAATGAAGTATCTAAATATTTATTAAACAAGGGAACTTTGAAATTATTCTGTATTTTCCCTTAAAGGAAAAAAAAAGTACGTACCATTTCTTCGGGGAAAGGAGTGAATGCACTTCATAATGAAGTGAACAAAAAGGAAGCATATGCCCTGAATAACTTTATTGTGTTTTTGATGTTTGTTGTTCTAAAATGGACCTATAATACTCTACGGTGTTGTGTGGTAACATATGGTATGCTCAATTTTCCTAAAACTTAAAAAAAAACATTTTCAATGGCAGAACTAATGATTCGCTTCCGTAGAAAATTTGAAGCTACTGGCAGAAAATTTTCCAAGCTGTGTCAATCTTGCAATGTTGAAACCCAAAAAGTAATTTATGCCGCATTTGAATGCTAATTAAACCACGTTTATACTGTATATCTTGAAAGTTACACTGTATAACAACTTATTTGCTCAGAAACATGTATTTTTCGTGATTGACTAAACTAAAACATTTTATTTTATGTTATTGTAGAATGTATTCAGCCCAAAAGAGCATGGAGGAATTGTTTTGCGTATAATTACTACAAATGGAATAGTAAAAATTAAAAAACCAAACACTTTCATTACAAATTAAGTGTACGAAGTAGAAACTAATATTTAGTTATTTTTATTTGTTTATATGAATTAACCAGCTCCCCCCCCCCCCCAGTACCATTTATAGTGTTATTTGCAAAAAGTATTATACTTAATTCAACATTCTGCTCATAGCTATGAGAACTTAAATTTTTAAGCTCGTTGACAGTAAAAACATGACATATCCTGGAAACAACTACATGCTCTAGGGTCACATTGTTTCCTAAAATCCTAATTGCTGATATGCGAACACCCTAAAGGGGTTCGCTAAATATTGTATTTTAAATTGTGCTGCAAAAAGCAAAAACTCATACTGAGTGCTCAGGTTTGGCAAAGGTGGACCCAGCCCAGAAAAACCCGCCCAGGTTTTTCTGGACGGGTCCACCAACAAAAACCCACCCGTGTTTTTGTCAAAAGTGGGTGTTTGTTATTTTCTAAGTTTTCAACAAATATAGTCAATAATAATATCACATCTAAATTATACAAAAAAAAAAAAAAAGTAAGAAATCAGGTTTTTTTGAGATAATTTTTCTTAGAGTAATTATTCATTTTATAAAATAATTATTATGTCTTCCATTTTCAAGTCATCGTCCAGAAAATTTTTCTAGCTCTGTTTTTATTTTTTGCTGCAAAATACTTTTTTTTAAATTTCTTTTTGATAGCAAATTTCAAATTAAAAAAAAATTGAAAACAAACCATTGATAAACTTCTTGTAGATGAAAAAAATTGCTTAATTAATGTTTTATGATAATTTTGATTCAACACAGAAGTCAAATAATGACAAAATAAACAGATTGAGGCATTGAAAAAATCATAGCAAATCATAACAGTTTACCAATCAAAATCACATTCACTTTTGTTTTTGTGATAATATTTATAAATCTTAACTAATTTTTCATATTGCTCTGAGCTTAGTCTGTTCTGCAACACTGCTGATAAACTTCTTTTAGATGGAAAAAAATGTTCAGTATTGCTGATAATTTTGATTCAACACAGAATTTAAATTACACTGACGGAAAAAAAAATCCCAACATCAAGAAAAAATTGCCGTAGAGTAATGAAATTTGGGTAATGCAATTGTCTAGTTAACATGTTTAATTGATTAAATGTACAAGATCACTGGCTAATTTAAACTCAAGAAAATGCTGTGCAAATGTGAAATTATGTTAATTTAATAGAGGGTGTAACCTCCAGAATTTTGAAGACAAGCCTGCAAGCGTGCATGCATTATGTCATACAGGTGCCGAATGTCACTTTATGGTATGGAGTTCCATGCTTGTTGCACTTGCTGTGTCAATATTAGGACCGTCATTGCTGACTGTGGATGATGCTCGAGGTGCCTTCCCACGATATCCCATACGTTATCAATTGGAGACAGACCTGGTGATGTTGCAGGTCATGGTAACATGTCAGCACTCTGTAGAGCACATTGCGTTGCAGCAGTGATGTGAGGGCGAGCGTTATCCGGTTGGAAAACGCCCCTTGAATGCTACTCATGAAGGGCTGTACTACTGGTTAAATTAACAGACTGACGACAAATTTTCAGTCAGTGAGTTTGGGATAACCATAAGAATGCCCCTGCTGTCGTAGGAAATTGCTCCAGAGACCATAACTCCAGGTGTGAGTCCCGTGTGTCTAGGCCGTAAACCGCTTGGATGCAGGCGGTCCCCTGGCCTCCTTCTGACCAATATACAGCCACCACTGGCACTAATTCAGAATCTTTTTTCATCAAAAATTACAATAGATCTCCACTCCGACCTCCAGTGAACTCTGTCGTGGCACCACTGCCGTCGGAAAAGGCAATGGTTTGCAGTCAATCGAATACCGGCTACAGGCTGCCTGACTCGGAGCTGTCCTTGAAGTAAACAGTTTCTTACCGTTCCTTGGGTCACGACGGTACCAACTGCAGCTCGAATGTCAGCCGCAGATGCAGTACGATGCGCCACAGCCGTACGCAAGATTCGGCGATCTTCCTTATCAGTCGTGCCACGTGGCAGCTCGGAACTCGATCTTCTTGATGTAGTACCATCCCTTGCCCATAGCTTCCAATAATCATGCATGGTGGAAACATTCCCACCCAAGTCTTTCTGCAATATCGCGAAATGAAAATCCACCTTCTCGTAGCCAAATTGTACGACGTCGTTCAAACTCGGTGAGCTGTTGATAATGGCTTCTTCGTCTTCTTAAAGGTATTCCTGGTTAACATGAATGCAATTCGTCAAATTTCACAGAAAAATAATACACACGAGCTTCACAACACGCTTTTAACACAAGACTTATTTGCATGTTCTGAGTGACGCCAGCTGCGCCACACTTATGCGCAGAGCACGAAATTTCAATCGATGTCATCTTTCAATTGTATAAACATGCATACCAAATTTCGTTTATCTAACACAAGTCTTTCTTGGTGTTGGAATTTTTTTTTCCGCCAGTGTATGATAACATAAAAGTAATGAATGAAAAATATACTTCAAGTAATTTTTATAGATTAACACATTGAAAAGAATAGTAACAAATCATAACAGTTTACCAATCAAAATCACATTCACTTTTGTTTATGTGGGAGAAAATCCTTTCAATGGAAGCAGAGCTAGATGGGACCAAATGGCGGGATTAAAAAAAAAATTAAAAATCAGAATCTACATTGTTGTTCTTTTGCACTTTATCTTTTAGAATTTCCCACCATTTTGCAGCTGAAAACAGAAACACAATATTTTCTGCGAAAAGTGATTTGGGAAAATATAGTCTGTGTCTTTAATTTTGAAAGCCATTATTGCAGGTAACCACTCTGAATGCTGTGTTGTGCATGCTTCAGCTTCTTCTTCTTCCTCTGAATCGATCCTTTCTCCTTTATACTTTGCATCCATTATATTAGCTAAAAAATGCACTTGTCTAATAATTTGCTTGTAGCATTTTTTTAGAACTTGTTTGTGATGTTTTAATTCTTCCGACTCCATCAAATGTTTCCAAATTTCCGCAGAATGTGAGAGTGTACTCCAGTCTTTTTGTAGTTCATCAAGAGCTGAAGATGTGATTGTGAGCTGCTTGTCTAAATTCAAGCAATTTATTTTTGCAATTTGCTTCTCAAATTCATTTTGGTGCTCGGATGCAATCGTCACATATTTATGATAGTTTTTCAAAAAGCTTGAAATGCACTCTTTGTGTGAATTCCAGCAAGTATTATTTGGTATTTGAGGCATGGGCCGTGGTGGCCCGATCGGTAAGGCATCGGACTCGTGTCTGAAAGGACCCGGGTTCGATCCCAGCCGATCAAAGATCCACCGTCTTGATTAATGGTGACTGGGAGGCGTTAAAAATGTCGTGGTCACAAAGTCCTCCAAGTGAAACGATACCTCTGGGGGTGCTAGGGCCTATGGTTTGCTCGACCCTAGGTTCTGGTTCAAAATTAAGAACAGAGCGCTCTTCAGGGCCCTATCCCGGTTAAACCACTAAGCTGGTAGGTACGGGGGACCCTGGAGGGTGAAATAAAATGAAATGAAATGGTATTTGAGGCATCAAACAATCATAATCTTTGAGCCATCCGTGAGGTTGATGATGATTACGGAAATATTATTGAACCTCAACAACTGGGTTCAAAATGCTTGCATGCAATATTTCTTTTGCCGCTAAGTTTAAAAAGTGTGAAGAACAACCAAACGTGAGAACGTTAGAATGGTGTTCTTTAATAATCTTTCTCATTTTTTCCATTTTGTGTTCGTTGTCTGTGCACACAGCAAAACAGTTATTTTGGCACAGACATAGTAAGATAAAAAGCAAAGTATCTGCGCACACAATTCAAAACTATCTGCAGGTAAAATACAATATACATTGGAGTCTCGATAGCTTGAAGTTTTGAGGGACCGGCTAAAAGCTATGAGTTATTTGCAGTTCGAGTAATAGGAAGTTGCCACTGCCTTCTCAAGAGTTTGTGAAACGAAAACTTTGATTTCAAGGAGTATTCGAGTTAAAAGGCTTTGATTTAACGAGACTACTGCATAGTGTATAGGTAAAATTTTCAGTGAGACAATGCCTTTTGCTTTTAATTATGTATTTATAAAAGCAAAAGGTGAACTTTTTCATTAATTTATCTACAGATTTGGATGATAAACAATGTTTAATATTGATATTAATGAACAATTATTAGGTGAAATACAGATCCACAGCAAATTTATCTGCACAGCTGCAAACAGGCCTGTCATTTAGGAGGGGCAGGGGGGGGGTCAATTGCCCCCCCCCCCCCCCCGGCTTTGAGAAATCAATGCATTTACATATAAGTGGTCGTGGTTTTTTATGTTTTCCGATGAAATTGCATTGTGTTTGGACTAGGGATGCACCGATAAGCAAATTGGCCGATTACCGATTAATCGGCTGGGCCGATTAATGACAAGGATAATTGTTTTTCTACTACCAATTTTACCATCACTGTTTTTTTTATCTCTTATACAATTCCAAGTTTAGAAATAGTAAGTAATTTATTTCTGGGAGAAGATTTTTTTTTCCATTTTCCTAGTTTTCACAAAATAATTTCAATATTTTATCAACTTTCTTAGAACCAATTTTCATATTAGTGTCAATAATATTATTAACACATTGTTAGTTATGTTAATTGGAAATAAAAATTTATAAAAAAAGGAGGGAAGGGGTGAACCCTCCAGTTTAGGAGTGATTTTAATTTATATATTTTAGTAATTAGTAGCAATTTAATTCAATACTTTTATTCTTTGAAAATTATCTAAAATCACTGTGCTAAGGAGAAAACTATCGCCACATGAAAAATGTTGCATCATTGTCTATGTATATTAGGGTGGGTCATTTTCATTTTTTTTCGAAATGTTAAGGGGCACAGGATTAAAAAGGTGCATCATGGTTTCAAACTAACGTGTGTGAATTTTTTTTACATTCTGATAAGTCTTTTTGCTGCCGGATTGATCTTGAAGTGCCGATTCCTATACCCAGATTGAATACGTTCTATGCAAACTTGCAGCAATAATAAATATATTTTTTTACAGAAACACGTTATCAAACTTTTAATTTGCACCTGGTTTAAATTCACACCTGCCGTTTCAGCTGTGAGAATTAGCAAAAATGTATGAATCAGCGTCTAAAAATAACCTACGCATGCGCAATTTAACACAGCTATTTCAATATAACTGCGATCGAGTTAAAGTGCGCTAGATGTAGTTTGATGCTCCTATGGTAGACAGTTTTTTAAATTATGAATCGCACTCGGTCAGGTTGGAAATCTAAGTTGTTTGGTGATTCATCTGATCTCAACTGCAATATGTTACCAACCTACCAAGATGTTGGGAAGTATTACGAATTTAACCGTCATAAGTTAAAAAGTGAAAGGGATCTTAATAAAGAGCCATCTTACAAAGAAGTAGAGGACATTGTGGTAAAGAAAATAGAAGAAATTTGGACAAAGGCTTCCCTTCCTATAGTGCAACGAAAACGAGTAAAAGCTATGTTAAAAATCTACCACTTGAAATGTAGAAATCTTTTAAAATCCCATCCTAAAATCCCTAAGAAAAAATTAGAAGAGTTTCGCCGGGCTGGTAAAATGCTATTTGACATTTCATCTTGCAAATGCAAAGATATTAATAAGTGCATTTGTCCAAAAAACAAAAAAATTTCAAAGAGAGAAAAAAAGTTCCTAATAGATCAACGGAGCACTAGAAGAATGGTGATTGGAGCCGTAGATACTCCTACTACAAAAAAATTAACCAACATTCTTAAGAGAAAAATACTGCAGGAGAAATCGGAGCTTCACACTCGAAAAGAACGTGCTGATTCATCTTGTCTCATTACTTCATCTGCATCCAGTTCATTGGATACGGACAGTGAGGATGAGTTTCAAGGACCTAGACAAGCGTCTTCAACTACTTATATCAGGAAATCAACTTGTGCAAACTGTACAGTAGACTTTAATTTGCTTTCCCGGACATGCGATAGATACGGGGTATCTGACTGTGCAGGAGCAGCTATTGCTTCTGCAGTTCTTTACCCCACCGCTTCGGAAATTATTGATAAAAACATGCTTCGCCGGAAACGTAAAAACGCACGAAAATGTGCCCTGGACAAAGCCAAAGTTGAACAAATACAAGCTTTGTATTTTGACGGAAGAAAAGATAAAACTTTAATTATATTGGAAAAGAATGGTAAATTCTAGAGAAAAAGCATTACAGAAGAACATATTTCGCTAATTATGGAACCGGAGTCTAAGTTCTTAGGCTATATCTCACCCGCCTCTGGTACTTCTAAATGTATAGAGCAAGAAATTAAAAATTTCTTTTTGGAATCAAAAATACCTATGAAGTCTTTGGTGGCAGTCGGATGTGAAGGAACTAACGTTAACGTTGGTAAAAACAGAGGTATCATACGCTTGTTAGAAGAAAGTTTAAATAGACCTTTACAGTGGCTCATATGCTTACTGCACATGAATGAATTGCCATTTAGACATTTGTTTCTCCACATTGTTGGCAACACGACGGAACCGAAGTCATTTGCGGGAACAATCGGTAAAGAACTAGAAAATTGTGAAAAAAATCCCGTTGTTCAGTTTGCGCCTATCCCAGCATACTTACCAAAGTTGCCCGTTCAAGACATTAGTACAGACCAAACATATTTGCATAGAATAGCATCGGCGGTCTCTACAGGCATATTTCTTGAGGAACTAACATACATGTCATCTGGCAAAATGTCTCACGCTCGATGGCTAACTCGTGCGAATCGAATCTTACGTTTGTATGTTTCAGTGGAATCTCCTTCTGAAAATTTAATAATTCTTGCGACATATGTCGTAAAAGTTTATGCTCCAATTTGGTTTGCTATCAAAAGTCACCCTTCATGTAAAGATGGAGCTCGGCACTTGTTCAAACTCATCATTGCAACTCGGTATTTATCTACTGAATTGAAGGCTAACATAGATCCCGTTATCCAAAGAAATAGTTATTTCGCACACCCTGAAAATTTGTTGATTGCAATGCTGACAGATTCGGAGCAGTCCGTCCAAAGCTCGTTGTGCTTAACAAAATAGAATCCGAATTTTTCAAATTCCTGTTGTTAACTTTGCTGCTGAATCTTACATAGACCTCATTGATTGGAAAAATATATCTGATCCACCAATACTAAAATCAGTTTCTGATGAAGATGTTCAACTGTTTGCTTCAGGAGCAAAACAATTGCCTTTACTACGTCTGCCATGTCACACACAGGCTGTTGAAAGGGCAGTTAAAACAGTGACAAAGCTTCAGCTACATTGTGCAAAAAATCTGAAAGAGAAGGCTTCATAAAAAACCAACTGGAGTCTCGGAAAATTAAGCCAAAGTTTGATAGTAAGAAGGACTTCCATGCTAATTAAAGATGCATGTTTTTGTTGTAAATATATGATTATAAAAAATGTTTTTTGAATTATAATGAATAAATAATACTTAGATAACCTTGACTTATTATATATTTACATTTCTTAATTAATATATTTATTAATTCATTTTTTTTTCAATTATTTAACAAAAATCGATTTTTTCCTTAAGTATACGATTTTTAAACTCAATCCGGCAGCAGAAAATGATATCCTAGCCTAATGAAATTTTATATATTGTCTAAAAACATCATTTGGCACCTTTTTCTTGCTGTGCCCGATGGAAATCTGAAACTTTTTTTTTTAACATGGGACGGTGACCCACCCTAATGTATATTCATTCAAAAGTAGGAGAATTAATTAAAAAAAAAACTTTATATCAACTGTGAGGATTATTATTACTGTTAATAAAATTATTCATCATAATTTCCTAGTGAAAGTATACTTTAAAGAATAATATCTGAAAAATATTTTTCAGCCGATTAATCGGCCCGATTTTATCGATTATATAATAATCGGCAAAGTGGCCGATTATGGCCGATTAATCGGTACTGCCGATTAATCGGTGCATCCCTAGTTTGGACCTTTTGCCCCCCCTGGACAAACTTGAAATGACGTCCCTGCTGCAAATGTATCCACGCAGGGTGGGCGCATGTGCGTCTATATTATCTGACTATGGGCATAAACATTTTCATTTTAACTTGTGAAAAATGAGAGATCTTCAACTGAACCATTTTGAAAACACATTTTCGTAAACTAACACTGAAGTAAAGTATAACTATTTTTGAAGGACAAATAAAGTGAATGAACAACATTAAGAATAACAAATGTTTAATTTACTAAATCTGATACAATAATGTCCGTTTTTATGCTCGCGAATTTGTAGTTCTCGAAATTGAAATTTTTGTATGGAATAGTTGCTACTGCAATTTTTGCTTTTATTGTGGAGCAAGAAAAATAAAGTTTTACTCTTCATTTCTTCTGACCCTATTGCATTTAGTATATAATGATTTTCAAGTGCTATGTTAGAAAGGTACCATACCACTGACTGGAAGCTCTAAACCTTTTCTTTGATAAAAAAAAAAAAAAGCAAATGAGTTCCCATGCACATGGCTGCCACACTTCCGTCTGGGGGACTGAATTCCGTCTTTTGTAAAATTTCGTATCACTTGGGACTTTGTTTTGTGAAAAAAATTAATTTAGCTTCAAAAATATCTCATTCATATTTTTCAACAAAAAATAGAAGCAACTGTTTAATCTTTTTCCTGTTGCACCTTGAAGTCTATATTAATAAAATAAATTATTTTAATCATTGTTATATTAATCCAGGAAATTACATTGAAGCTGTTTATTCCAGCATATCTCGTAGCCAAGAATCTTTTACCGGAAATAATTTTTATTACCTGGAATCTTTTAATTTGAACTTTTAAAGTGTGTTGTTTTTTTTTTTTTCAATAACAAATAAAATAACTTTTTTTAGTTTTATTGAAAACACACATATATGTATAAAAATCGTGTTTGTGTAACGAAATGACGCCACGTGATTTTCAGTCCTGCTCATTTTCTAGAGTGGCACCCATGCCCATGCAATTTATTACCACTAAAGTATTATGACAAGCATTTATTAACAAATTTATAATTTTTGCAGAGTTCTGATGTTAAGCTAGTTTTTTCTTAAGATTATTTAAAAAAAAATCGATTAAGAGTCCCCCTCTCCCATCTGAAATTAATCAGTTTTGGTTTTGAAAATAGGAGGGGGGGGGGAGACACTTCCCTTATCTCAGACACACACCTATCATTGAGATATGGGTCATTCCGACGAAAATGGTACAAATCATGTCTGAAACTCTTTACTTAAGATTAAATAATTTCCACCAACTAATCATATTTTTTTTATTGAGTTTCCATTTATTTGTGTATAATGAAGTGTAAATAACTAGTGCATGACTCATGCATGATTATTTACTAACCCTGAAGTGTAAATAACTAGTGCATGACTCATGCATGATTATTTACTAACCCAGGCGACAAGGTCGGCAATTTTTGCTAGTGTATTGATAATTTTCTTTAATCTTTCCAGATTGTGATGTCTTAGCAAAGTGAATGATAACGTCTACAATGTTTACTGATGATGATGGAAGTCTTCTCACATCGTCAAATAGTTCGCATCAGTATCAGAACAATGAAAATTTTGCTGCTTTATCATCTGTATGGAACAACTTAGATGCATCTGATGACTCAAGTGATCTTGACATTGGAGAGTATGATTCATTCAGGTTTTCAGTCTATCGTTACTCTGTTATTGAGAAAAAACGATGCAATACAGCTGTAGAACTTCTGATGCATTTCGATGATATCGTTAAACAGTGTGCCCAGAAAGTTACGATGGAACAAGAAAAGCTCTTTACTTTAAAAAGCAAAAAGAATTGCCAAAAAGCATTGCAAAAGTATTTCTCTAGTTTGAAATGCCAACAAAGCATGTTCGGATCGTTTATTGACAAGCTCCGAAGTCAGTATGTTTCGGTGCCTGGTCAAGTTGTGGAACCCCCAACAAAAGATCTTGTGATGAAATTGGTAAAAAGCGAGATGAAAGTGTTTGAAGAGTTTTTCCCAGCATATGGGCATCAAAAAGAAGTTTTGGATAAGATAAAAGAAAATAAAGTGATAGTGATACCATCTGAAAGTCATTATTATTTCAATGTTGTTCTGCCACTGATGATTAATAATTCAATGTCTCATTACTCAGTGGTGTGTTGTGAATCAAGTTCTATATCACAATCTCTGTTAATCAGTAAAATTAACAGCATATTAGAATGCCAGACTGAACCAAATTTTGCCAGTTCAACGTATTCTATTAATCAGATAAGTATTTTATCCGTTGATAGGTTGCTGAAATCTCTATCAAATGTACATTCTTTTCAAGATGGTAATACAATTTTTATTTTCAATCTTCAGTTGAAAAGATTTTTGAGTGTTGATCTTTTGTTGGCCAGGGTGCGTGAGCTGTTGCAAAAGCGGAAGAACATGAAGCTTGTTTTACTCCTTTCTAGGTGCGATGATGATCTTAAATTCTGTTCCTACTTCTCCGAGTTTTCGATTTCCACGTCGGATGTGCCAGTTCTGAATTTCCCCGTGAAAGTCATCTGGAAGAACTCTGCGCTATCTGTGGAGAGTGACTATGTCGGTGAAGTTATCCGAACAGTCATTTCAATACATGTTTTGAATGAGCTTGGAGATATACTGGTTTTTGTTCCTACTCTCTCGGATGCCAAAAAAATTACATCTGCCTTATGTGAAAAAATAGAACTCCATAACTTGCAAAATGTGGAGTATATTTTGTTCGATGAACTAAATTTTTTGCAAGCTAATATTTCAGAAATGCTTTTTAAGAAGCAGAGCATTAGAAAAATATATTTTGCTACTACCTATTTTGAAGCTGTTCTTGTGCCTACCATACGTTATGTTGTTGATGTCGGATTGAATTTTGATCTTTGTTCCGATTCTGGTAAGAATACTGACTCTCGTGTTTTAAATTTTAATTCTCACTCCACGGCGTTACTGAGGGAAAGTTTTGCCGGAGCTTATTATCCCGGAGTGTGCTACCGTTTATACAATCAAGAAAATTATTTTAATGAAATGGCCCATGATGAACAGCCAGAAATATTGTGCCTTAACCCATGCAATTCATTGCTCAAAATATTGATGCATTGTCCTGGCAAATCGTTGAAGTTTGTTGATGGATTTCCTCCGACTACCGAAGAAAAGGTTATTGATGTTTTAGAAAAGTCTCAGGCTATAAAAGATCGAACATTGACCGAACTAGGGAAAAACATTTCTTCTTTGCCATTCTCATTTAGACATTCACAGTTGATTTTACTGGGATTAAAATATGGATTGTTGCAAGAAACTATAATTATAGTGGCATTTCTTATTCTGAAAAAGAACCCTTTCAAGCAAGCCTCTGATGAAACTGATCAAAAAGTAATTGATGGTGCGAAGCTAGAGTTTTTACAGCTTGACAGTGACCTGCTATCATTTTTATTTGTGTTTAAGATGTGGTTTCGTAACGATTGCAGGCAATCTTGGTGTGAGGAAAATTTTATTGTGTACGATACTTTGAAGTTGGTTCATCAGAAAGTGTCTGATATTGTATCTACGATTTCTGAATCCATGGAATTTGTTTTAGAATGTAATTTTTCAAACTCACAAATATCAGCCCACCTGGTTGATATATTATTTAAGTGTTTTTATGACAATTTGTGCGTCTTTTCTGGCCATCACAGAAGTGGGTATCATGTTCTCCATATGAATTCACTTGCATCGATTCATCCAAACTCCATGATTTGCCAAGGAAATTATCCTCAGTTTATAATTTATGATCATGCCATTGATGGACCTAAACAGGGTTTATCATATGTCACAGCTCTAACAACTGATATAGTGCTTCAAAATCTCGAAACTGGTTTAGTAAAATATAGTTATCAAGATTTGTTTGAAAAAACACTTGTTCAGAGGGTCATTGAGCATGTTGGTGGGAGAGTAATCAACGAATTGATTATTGGTGAAAATGGTCAAGAGTTGAAAAAGATAGAAAAGAACTTGAAGAAGGAAGCCAATTGTGAACTAATTTTTATTGAACCCTCTCAAGAAAAGGGATGTATTTTTATGTATGCTCCAATTGACATTGTTGATTTCGTTTTGTGTTCCATACAAGATGTCTTAGATGAAAATTTGAAGCAAGTGGCGGATGAAGAAGTTGTTAAAGTCATAGAGTTAAAAAATCGGCAGAACAAGATACCTGTTGAAGCGCTTTGGGGGAGGGGTGCTGAAATCAAATCTATAAGTTTAGCTACTTCGAAATCTGCTGCCACATCAAAGAGCACCACAGCTGCGGCCGAAGCCAAAGATGTCGAGTTAGTTTCTGACAGTACTAACTGCATCAAGTTAAAGTGGTTGAGACGTCCGTGCACGGGTATCGGTTTCATCGACATTGTCGGCGATGGCTTCACTGAAGTTCGTAAGCTGTCGATGAAAGTCTCCCACATATTGGGAGCAGATGTGTTTATACAAAGAAGCAATCTGGGCGAAAATCAATTGAAAGTGTCCGATATTCCTGCCGATACTACCGAAAAAGAATTTGAAAAGGCTGTTGCGGAAATCTTGCCCAATGTGCAATACAGAGTCAGCTTGAAACATTCACCTGCGTTTGAAACATCAAAGCATGATCTTCAAGAAGTGCACAGTAAGATTCATGAGCTTTGTGAAAATTATTCAAATCTTGTTAATTTTGAAATCTCGGTACACAAACCCGTGCCTACCGATATATTCATGAAGGCTACAATTGATGTGTTTGAAGATAGAAACCTTGATTTGGAAGTGTATAATTTATCGCGTACTTCTATAAATGATATGAAGTTGTCGTGCTCCGTATTGTATCGCTCAAAGATTGAATGTAGTATAAAAATGTGCATAGCATTAAAAAGTAGTTTTTATAAGGAGCTTGAAAAACTTGTTTGTGTATTAAAAGAAAAATATGGGCCTGAATGTGTCTTTGAGTTTTCAATAGATACCATTGAAAAAGATGATCTTGCAACCATAAAATTTTCCTCTCAATACGATGAAGTGGTCCGAATGCTTCACCGAACAGTGACCAAGTTGTTAGAAGGCGATGTCATCAACACACTTGGAAATCGGGAAGATTTCGACAAATTGTTCTGTCACGGAGGACTTTTATGGTTAAAAGCTCTTGAAAAAAGTCAGAATGTCTTCATCAACGTTAATTTGCAAACTAAAATCATTAGGCTGTATGGTTCAGAAGAGGACTGTTACAGTGCGAGGTTGCGAGTAATGCAATTTCTGAATGATAGCAATAATGAAGTCATGAAAACGATCCGGTTGTCAAAGGACACAAGCAATAAAATGTTTTTAAAAGCTTTCATAAAGAAGTATGGTGTTAACCCTAATACATTAGTTGAAGATTGTAACTTGCAGTCGGCCGTTTTGGACATTAAATCCAACAGTCTTTTACTTCAAGGGACCATGGAAAGTATTAGTAAGGCAAGTTAATTTTTTATTTTATTTTTGCTTTTTTTCTGAAGAAAACACTAAAATAGTGTAAACAGTTAAGCATTTGATTCATGTTCAGAGTGTCGTATGTTAGTTCTTAATTGATGTATCATTAATGTCTGCATGTATAATTTTACCTTTATTCAATTTATTAACATGGTTAGGATTGTAAAAGTTTCATTTTGGCATGTACTTTTTACACTAACATGCCCCAAAAGCGTGGGGGAAATTTTGAGATTTGTTAGTCCTTAACCCTGGTAGCAACATTTTTTTTTTCAGAGGAAAAGACCGTAATTTCAAAATGGAAAATCATTAGACACCCCTCCCCCCTTCAAGTTGCTTCTACTTTTCTGATTCTCGAGTCTACCCTTAAAAATAAATGGAAAAATAATTATAATTTACAATAGTAATTTTTGAATAAAACTTTCTACCACTAAAATTGCATGTACTGCAGTGAGTAATAAAACTGAAATCTAAGGATCAAAAGAAAAAAAAAATCAGGAAAGAGTCTGGAATAGTAAGTAAAAATGAGTTGAAAAAGAATAAAAAAAAAGTAGCAGCAAAATACTCTTTTAAAAGAGTGAATGAGAAGCCTGATTAACTAAAATTTAAGAATCCCCTATTTCTGGAGTTATGATGTCCAGATTTCCGTTGTTCAACTGTTTTTAAGTTTAAAAAAGATATTGAAAGTTTGTCAAAATAAAACTGTTGCACAATGTCTTTTCACATGAATGAGTTATTGGTTTGATTACAATTTTAAAATAAATGCTTTTTATTTCTATCCATATTTTAGGCAGAGAATTGTCTGAACGAACTGTCTAGTACAGTGGAAATTAGGAATGAAATATATGCCCTTCCAGCTGAATGTTGTCCAGTTTGCATGTGTCCTGCGGAAGTGGAATCGTATTGCCTAGAAGTGTGCGGCCACATGTATTGTATTGAGTGTGTCCACGGTCTAACGCAGCAAAATCAGTTTCCTATTCAATGCTGTGCCGAAGTAAGATTTCTCCTCTGTTTTTTTTTTTTTTTTTTTGAGAAACAGAAGTAAAATATTGATATACTATTTACTTGGCCCAGCTCCGCACAGGATCTATCTTGAGGAAAAATGACATGTCAAGTGACGCATGTGTCGAAAAGTCCCGATTAAATTAAAGTCAATAGTTTGCTAGAACGTAGTACGAAAAATTAATCAATCGCCAAAATTTTTTTTAATCCGTCCGTTACTGGAAAAGCCTAAAGCAAAAGCAAGAATTTCATTTGTGAATGTTCAAAGAAAAATTTGCAACACCTTTTTCTCATTAATAATGGATTTCATCCTATTTAATTTCTTTCACGCTCATGCAGACGATTTTGTTAGAAAATAGGCCCTATTTTGTTCTTGGAGCAATTTCCTAAAAAGCTAGAACGTTTTAAAATTATTTAAACCTACTTTTATGCTTTCCTGCAATGTCCCATTTTGTTTATCCGGCGTGCGAAATATCCCCCATTATATTCCAATTGTAATTTATGTGTGTATTTGACCGTCAACACCTACGAAGTGACATGACGTACGAGCTAAAGTGTTGAGTAACTTTTTGGCTGAATTTAAATGAAAACAATATCGAATATATTTCAACAGTTAAAGCTCAAGTGTTGAGTTGTTTTTTTTCGGATTGGTATTTGTCAAAGTTAGCTATGCTAATGAGGGGTACGTCATGGTCGCTACGTAGGGTTGACTGTAACCATAAATACGTGTTCCATGCATTTCACTGGGCTTCTTTATCATTTTTTGTACCGTAGCTGCAGCTAGACGGATGATGCTGTGATTGCATCCATGGAGCTATTATCGAGGGGAGATGACATCGTACCAAGTAACGTCCTGCCAAACGGCAACCCTGCAGGCCTTGTTTGGGCCGACCACGTGCTGAACTGACAGCTGAATGTGCTGTTTGTGAGGACATTTAATTTTCGAGCTTTTTCGCTATTTTTTAAAGATAACTTTGACAGTTCAATTTTAGACCTAAGAAAGAGTTTGTTCGCTTTTTAAGTTGCAGCAAAGGATTTGATACTTTTATTAAATTTCGCGATAATTTGAATGAATCATTATGTACAGAGTATATTTTTACAAAAATTGTGCATATATTTGCAAATCTTCTGTCTTTGTTGGAAGAGGCAACTTTTTATTTTGTCTCAAAGGAATATTTTTATAAAATTCTTCAAGGGGGCTTTCATTTTTTTTTTCAATCGTACTTAAACTGAATTATTTTTTAATTTAGTTTAAGTACGGAGAGGTTGATACTCCCCCAACTTTAATGCCTATTTAAAATTTTTTTCCTATCGGTGAGGGAGGGGTTAGGGGTCAGATTTTCGTTTTAAATATTGTCATTAAACTATTCTTTCTTCCGAGGTAACTTCCGAGGAATCAGTTCTTTCGTTCTGTAATTAATATAAATTCTGCTTTAAAACTGCAGGGGTGGATACTTTTAGTTTTTGAACAATAGTGCGATATTTAATTTGAAATCTTTTTATTTGATGAGGGGGGGGGATTATATTTTTTCCTTATTAACCGTATTGCGTATTTTATTTGAAGGGTATTTTCTGGGGTTTTGTTTCATTTTAATTAAATGTGTATCTTGTTCAAATTATTATTATTATTATTATTATTTTTCGGGGGAGGAGGGAGAGATATAAATGTTCCGAATTATAAGGAGGATTTAAATTTGCATTCTATTTTTCTGCGAAAAGAGCGGGATTTTTGTTTCATTATCTTCGTAAAGGGGGTGGGAATTGTATTTTTGCAGATTTGGTATTTTACTTGACATATTTTTTTTCCTGGAAAAAAAAAGGGGGGGGGACTTTAATTTGTTGAAATTAATTATACATTTCGTTTTTTCCCCTCGAGAGTGATGGATCCCATTTTCAAATTTAAATGCATATTTATTTCATGTTTTCAAGCGCAGGGGGGGGGGGACGTTTCCACTTATGTTGTGCATGAAATAAAAGTTTTTTTTCCCGGGGAGAGGGTTTTCAGTATCATTGTATTTACATATGTATTTTGTTCAAAGTCTGTTTTCCGCTGGGGGGGGGACTTACATTTTTGGATTTATAATGTTTATTTAAAGTATTTCTGTTGCCCCCCCCCCCAGGAGAGTTTGAACTTCATTTCAATTGTAGTGCATATTTAGTTTCATGCTTTTTTCTTTGGGAAGGGGGGGGGTAATATTTTTTTTGATTCTATTGGTTAATAATTTATGATTCTGTATTCTTGAGAAGTGAATATTTAAATTTTCCAAATTGTAATGCGTATTTAATTTAAAGAGGCTTTTACTGCAATAAGAGGGGGGGGGGTGGCCGTCGCTGTATTTTATCTATATTTGTAATACTTATTTTCATTGAACTAATCTTTATGGGGGGTGGGGGATACCACGAAATATATTATACTAAAATTTTGTTTCTTCGGGGAGAGATAGTCTTCTCATTTTTTGAATAAATTTTTTGAATGATTTAAAATTATTTTATTGTTTCAATTCACTTGTTTTTTTACCATGAACGGGTATTTCAATAAAATTATTTTTCTTCTGGAGAGGCGGAGAACTAATATTTTTCGAGTTAAAATAAGTCGCATTTAAATTAAATTCCTTTTTTCCGGCTGAGAGGGATTTTAATGTTTCTTTAATCGTATCATTAAAAAAAAAGGACTTTGGAGGAGGGGCAGGGGACGTCATTTCAAGTTTTTCCAGGGGGGGGGGGCAAAGGGTCCAAACACAATGCAATTTCATCGAAAAACATAAAAAACCACGCCCACTTGTATGTAAATAAATTGATTTCTCAAAGTGGGTGGGGTAATTGACCCCCCTGCCCCCCTAAATGACGGGCCTGGGGAGGGGGGCTTTTTTATAATTGTATTAAGCACTTAATTGTTGATTAACATTGAAGAAATCTTGTAAAAACAGCTAAGATATCGATGCACAAGCTACCAAAGTATAAGAAAATGCGTAATGAAAATACGCATTTTCCATAATTAAATCGGCTCTAATATTGCCCATTTCAAAATGAGAACTTCCTGAAACTATGCTGTAACTATTTTTCGCATTGGTTGAAAGATTAGATGAAATCCGAATAAAATATAGGCGCCGAAAGTTTTCTAAATTCTCGTAGAAAAGCATTGAGCACCCGGTTTTCTAGTGCCGACCAGAAAGAGCGATGCATGGCAGGAAAATGCAACCCTGATTCCTCTGATCTTCGCCGCCGTGCCATCTCCCCTCGATACTAGCTCCATGGATTGCATCGGGGAGCTTGGAATGCTCCTTATTTGATTTAGTTTTCCACTCAGAGGAGGTGGATAGAGTTTAATCATGTAAAAAGTTTTTTCGTTCACCCTGCCATAAGGGGCAGGGGTGTTCCTGGAGTTCGACCCTGTCTTTATAAAGTTTTAAAACCATGTGCTTCGGTTGTAGCTTGGTGATGTTCATCCATTTTGATGCGAGGCTTAGGCCTACTACGATGTGATCCTGAGGCGTACTTGCGCGGCCATGAGGCGGCCGGATCCTGTGTCGTCTGACTGAGGCTCGGCCATGCGGCGGCCTGATGTTCTTCCGAAGGGTTCTTCAAGAACTGATGGAGCCTATTTTTCTTGGATGGATTGCTGGTGGTGACCCTGCTGTGTTCACTTCGTCCACTAAAATCGTCGACAAGTGTTTGTGATTCTGCAGGAGGGAACCATTGTTTTGATGCCTTTTTTCGGTGAATGATTTTCCCCGTGGTATGAACTTTCAAGTTATTTTACCGGGACGTTATCATCTTCATGGCATCTTTTTTTTTCAAGGGTGGACTTATCATGTCAGTGAACTCTCTTTTTGGAAGTGGAACGATGTTTTTGAATTTGAATGTATTTGGGGGGTTTTTTATTGTCAAAATTGTTTTGGGTGTATCAAATTATTTAAGATTTTATATTTACCGTTTACATTTGTTTGAATAAATTGTTATTTATTTTTAAAATGAATTTCATGTATTCTTTTCTCCCGAGCAGAACCATTCCACATTTCTGTTGGTCGGAGGGGGTGGCCCGGTCTTGGTTTTTTTTACCGATTCCGGGTCGTCGCCGTTCCAGCCGGCCAACAGATTTTTATAAATCCAATTCAAAGTGGATATTTCCAAATTTGAAAACGCCTGCATCTTTTTCCAGGGTGGAGTTATCGATTAGTGGTTTTGAAAACCTTCAGAAGGAAACTTTCCTGGAAGGTATTTTTTGCGTTCTTTCAAGTAAGACCAAGATCGAGAAGATCCAATAAGTATTTTGCTAGATAGAGCCGTTTTGAAGTAGAAAGAGCCATTTTGAAGTCCTTTATGCGAAATTCGAACAGACTCAGTACTTTTTTCCCGCTTAAAAACCACCCTATGATCCTTCCCGGGGGCCCAAGTATCTCCCTGCCAGATTGCGTCCAGATCCGACGTAAACTGGATTTGTATAAGCTACACACACACATGTATATTCTTCGTTTTATTTATGTGTATTGTTTAAAATACAAGCTGTTAAAATTTAAGGTGTTATAGAAAGTGATTCCTTTTAAAATATCTCAGATCCTTTCTGTTGTAAGTTCTTGCATTATTCGTCCACATTTAAAAAATGGATTTTTGTTTAGTTATCATTAGCATGGATTGTGTGATACCGTCCGCAAGTATTAATGTAATTGTTTGTGCCAGGTATTAATTATTTTGTGTGTCTCACACTAGGAATTTTTTTTTTTTTTTAATTTATTGATACTCTTTTATTTGTTTCACATGTTGGTTTGCTTGCTTGTTTATTTGAATGTAACTCTGTAGAAAAGATAAAATTCACGTTCTTTGCCAATATGAAAGTAATATATTCAATACTATTATTAATGCTAATGGCTAAACTATATTATATGTTGATGGTTTGTTCGTGTTTCAGTTTGTAGTATTTAACTCTGAATAAAAGATAAAATTCACATTCTTTGCAAACATAAAAGTAATATATTTAATCTACTTATATTAAAAACTGTAACTAAGTAAGTAAATAAATAAATAGAAATGTAATATATATTAACTCAAAAAGCGTATTTTTTAGTATCTTTCTTTCTAACTATCTTTCTTTCTATGTCACGCTTCTTTCTCCTGAACGCCAATGAACTAAAAGTCGAACCAGGTACCGATAGATAGGTAATTTTTCAGGCTTCGTTAGTTTCAATTTATATAATTATACGATTTTAATTAGCGAAGATATCAATTAATAAGCAGTCAAATTTAAAGCGATTAAGCCTAATAAATGATTAAATATGAAATCCATTGTTGAAACGTTGTTGCTATGAAACAGTGATAACAATGATAATGAGAATTTTGAATAAAGGCTTAAACACGAAACTCATAAGCGGGCCACTTACATAGTATTTTTATCGCTAGTTTCTTGTAATATTTTGAAACATTCATTTGTTGAAAAGCCATCTACTTATACTAAAAACTGAGTATCTATGTCTGCGTTTTTCCTTTGAGCGAGCTGAACTTACTGAAACCTTCCTCTTGAAGGCGCGAAGCATCTCAATAATTCGAATGATTTTTTTATATAGGAAAAAAGTAAAGACCTGAAGCGCCTGGGTCATTCCACGTCAGTTCACCCGGTCATGTAACCCATGTCCTTGGATTTTGATAAAACTTGGTGTATTTAATATTTTTATGGTGGTAAGTAACCATATGAATTCTTTTGCCCATATGTGATCTGGTTTTTGTTTTACAGGCCGTCAAACTTTTCAAAAAATCGTATTTTCTGTCAACCGCTAAGCCTAATCTGCATGTATACGTATCTCTTCAGTAAATTGTGACGGGTGCAGAAATCTTTCAATATTTCCAAAAATTCTCAGATATGTTGCTGAGAGTATGAGGATTTAATAAAAAAATACTTGAAATTTATATAATATAATTTTGTTTGAATAAAATTTGAATAAACTACGACAAGCATTTTTTTTCTTGTGCAAAACATGAGGTTACTTAAGTGGCATTTCACGAAAAGGCGGAGGTCCTATTCAATAATGGAAGCATTCGAAATGAGCCTGAAGGTGTGTTCTATCATTGCAAAGAATAAAATTAGTGGTTTTTTTCGTTTTCTCGTTGCTACTGCGCAATATACACATTTCAGTACCAAAATTTTTGAAAAAAAGTTCTAGTCATTTTCCTAACCTAAATTTCACTGAAAAGCAAACATGCCTTTATATTTAAGTGTATTTAAAGCCCTATTATACTACTTAAAAATCATCTTATTCGCTTATTAAGCAGAAAGAAAAGTTAGAAATAATTTATGACTCCCAAATTCAGGTGTTAAGTTCAGCAAAATATCAGATGCAGAAAAAAGATGTGCAAAACATGAATTTACTTTAGTAGCTTTTTATGAAGAGGCGGAGGTCATATTCAGTAATAAAAGCATTCTAAATAAACCTAAAGGTGTGTTCTATCATTGCAAAGAATAAAATTAGTGGCTTTTTTTCGTTTTCTTGTTGCTATTGCACAATATACACATTTCAGTACCAACATTTTTGAAAAAAGTTCTAGTCATTTTCCTAACTTAATTTTCAATATTTTTTGCGTAAAAGAAGCATTGTGCATGCTTTTGTAGCATAAAAACGTATTATATTTAGTTTTAATGAATTATAATTGTATTGAATGTGCGAAGAAGAGATAGGATAGCACAATCTTTAAAGTAAAAACAATAATTAAAAATGTGAGTTTCTGAATATTATCGGATTGTTTGTCTTTGAAGTGTTTGTGTGATCCTGTTTTCAGCAAATTTAAGGAATATACTGTTTGATATTTTAACGCTCAACCTTCCTTGCATTTGCGCATGTATCAGGTCTCTTCTTATTTCAGCAAAATATGGGTCATAGTGATAAGAGGGATAAAGAATGCGAGTGGGTTTTCTGTTTTGGTTTGTTTGTTTTTCATTGGATTCGCTTATCAGGAAGGTTGGTTTGCGCTGATAAATAATAATAGGAGATAATTAAAAAGCTAGAGCCCCGGACAGTCATAATTCAATAAAAATAAACTAGAAATTTCAGCATCCAGTTAAGAGCAAATACAGCTTTCGACACTTGCTATTGGAGTTTAAAAGAAAAAAATTGAAAATTTTCAAGTAAGTGACTATGCTGGACTTGAAGCAAGACTATTTTTTACCTAAGAAAGGACTATTATCTTTACTATAACCAAGAAATGGTAAGATGTTAGATGAAATAACTACGTCAAACGGTCTGTAACATAAGATTCTGGAAGATGTTACTATTCTCTTCAAAAAGAGATTGAATATGTGCAAAATAAGTATTCCGAATATTTCATGATAACGTGACTTCAACAAGTACTGTCCGACGTCGTAAATGCAAGGAAGGTCGAGCGTTAAAATATCAAACAGTATATTCCTTAAATTTGCTAAAAACAGGATCACACAAACACTTCAAAGACAAACAATCCGATAATATTCGGAAACTCATATTTTTAATTATTATTTTTTCTTCAAAGATTGTGCTATCCTATCTCTTCTTCGCACATTCAATACAGTTATAAATCATTAAAAATAAATATAATGCGTTTTTATGCTACAAAAGCATGAGCTATGCTTCTTTTACACAAAAAATATTGAAAATTAAGTTAGGAAATGACTAGAACTTTTTTCAAAAATGTTGGTCCTGAAATGTATATATTGTGCAATAGCAAAAAAAAAAAAAAGAAAAAAGCCACTAATTCTGTTTTTTTGCAATGATAGAACACACCTTTAGGTTTATTTCGAATGCTTCTAATATTGAATATGACCTCCGCCTCTTCATAAAAAGCTACTTAAGTGAATTCTTGTTTTGCACATCTTTTTTCTGCATCTGATATGTTGCTGAACTTGACAACTGAATTTGGGAGTCACAAATTATTTCTCACTTTCCTTTCTGCTTAATAAGGGATTAAGATGATATTTAAGTAGCATAATAGAGCTGTAAATATGCTTAAAAATAAAGGTATGTTTGCTTTCCACTGAAATTGAGGTTAGGAAAATGACTAGAACTTTTTTTCAAAAATTTTGATACTGAAATGTGTATATTGTGCAACAGCAACAAGAAAACGAAAAAAACCACTAATTTTATTCTTGGCAATGATAGAACACACCTTCAGGCTCATTTCGAATGCTTCCATTATTGAATAGGACCTCCGCCTTTTCGTGAAATGCCACTTAAGTAACCTCATGTTTTGCACAAGAAAAAAATGCTTGTCGTAGTTTATTCAAATTTTATTCAAACAAAATTATATTATATAAATTTAACGTATTTTTTTATTAAATCCTCATACTTTCAGCAACATATCTGAGAATTTTTGGAAATATTGAAAGATTTCTGCACCCGTCACAATTTACTAAAGAGATACGTATACATGCAGATTAGGCTTAGCGGTTGACAGAAAATGCGATTTTTTGAAAAGTTTGACGGCCTGTAAAACAAAAACCAGATCATATATGGGCAAAAGAATTCATATGGTTACTTACCACCATAAAAATATTAAATACACCAAGTTTTATCAAAATCCGAGGACATGGGTTACAAAATTCCGTTTCCCCGGGTGATTTGACATGGATTGACCCGCCTGTTAGCGAGCCGCCTTAGCGGGAAGTAGTTTCTTGAAATTTTCCTGACTACTTTCAAGGCACGAAGCAACGCCGGGCCACGTCCGCGGTATGTCTTGAAATCGAATGAACATTAAATTATATCAAATAATATAACTTCAGAATGAGGGAAAAGTTAGAGAGGGGGACGTTATGCATCAACATGCCGCAGGAAGCTAATCTAGCTGCCCTGGCAGCTAGTACTATTATTAAATACTGAAGGCTATATTGCATGTTGATGTAATATACAGGGTGTCCACTCCTATCGTGGACCAATAGCTAATTTCTAAACCGTTAGAGATACGCATATAGTTCATTTAGGAAAAAATCTCCAAATGACGAAAGGAATTTTGGGTCTATTCAGTGTTTTTCAAAAAATCAAATTTTGAAAGAGTTATGAAATTTAAATTTTTATACAGCCCCCCAGTCCTATCAATCATATTTAGTAAAATATTCTTGACACTGTAACGTTTAAAACTAAAAAAAAATCACTCTTCTACCACAAAAATTGACCGAGCTATGACGTTTTGAAAAATCAAGATTTTGCATTATTTCATGACGTCATCCAGAGATCACTAAAGGGACCGTATGCGAAATCCTTCAAAATCTTGATTTTTCAAAACGTCATAACTCTGTCAATTTTTATGGTAGAACAGTCATTTTTTTTTAGTTTTAAATGTTACAGTGTCAAGAATGTTTTACTAAATATGATTGATAGGACTGGGGGGCTGTATAAAAATTTAAATTTCGTAACTCTTTCAAAATTTGATTTTTTGAAAAACATTGAATAGACCCAAAATTCCTTTCGTAATTTGGAGATTTTTTCCTAAATGAACTATAGGCGTATCTCTAACGGTTCAGAAATTAGCTATTGGTCCACGATAGGAGTGGACACCCTGTATATTAACTCAAAAAGCGTATTTTTTAGTTATCTAAACTGTAATTTTTTCTTATTAGTTTTTCTTTGTCAGTTCTGAAACATTACATAAATTAGTATATACAGGTAAAGGGTCATTCCATAGAAATATCAACCTCAGCCGAAGAAAAAAAAATATACCGGAAGTGAAAAATTATCAAAAAATAAATAAATAAATAAATAGTTAAAAATCATACAACATAAGAAGTTTTAAAAAATTGAAAAAGTATTGTAATTATTGTAATTATTACTGAGATTAGCCATAATAAATAGTTTGTAATGTGTCTACTGCTTGTTATTCGATGGTTACGTTAGTCACACTCCATCTTGAGAAAAAGTGACACTTAAGACTAAAACGAGTTAAGATTTAATAAATGTGTTTTATGTTTTTAAAAGCCAACAGAAAGCTGTTTTGGGGATAACTTTGTATGTTATTCTGTAATACATTGAAATATCTAGGTATTATATCTTAAAGAGATCGATATTTGGAAGCATCAATGTTTGTAAACATCAATATTTTTTTGTTGAAGTATCAATACCATCAATGGTTTAATTTCTAACATCGATGTTTTGAAGCATCTATGTTTCGTTATCAATGTCACAGCCGCTAGTACTTTTTTTTGTAAATAATTTGTTATCCATAAAATTGGTGTCAAAGCTTAGTCCCCAATAATCTACTCATGAATTTTTCAAATTATATTACTGTGCAAAACTGAAGTTTAGTTCAAATGAATTTGCCTTTAATTTAAGCCTTTGATTTCCATCTGCATTACTTACTGTAATTTGTTATCGTTCTTTAAAAATAAAAGACAAGTGATTGAAAAAGTATGCAAGTTTTTCCTATTTTTATTTAAATTTATTTTCTAGGGATGCAGTAAAGATTTAGTTTTAGCAGATATCAGAAAAATTTTGAGGAATGATGAAAATGAAATAAATAATTTACTCGAAAGGGCGTTGAAAGTTTATCAAGAGAAGAACCATGCTGCTTTATATTTCTGTCCTGCTCCCGACTGCAACATGTTTTTTCTCAAAAAATCCCACTCTGAAGCAACATGGAAGTGCCCTCTATGCAAGAATGATATTTGCATGAAGTATGTTTTTATGGAATTTTTTACTCCTTTTGTAATTTTCTTTTTTCTTTCTTTTTTATGTTTTATGATGAAATAATTGCTTTAAGTACATGATACAGTAAAGTACCTTTAAATTGCTGTTTTATAAAATGCAATTTTCACGCAACTTTGAGGAAGTAAACATTAAGTTGTTTAGTTAAAGAAAAAGTTACTTCTGCATTTGAAACAACAGCATTTTTTTGGAAAATTAAATTTTGGAAACTATTGCTCCTCATTTCATCATAGTTCGAAGCTTTCAATAGCAAAAAATAGTACCACATTATCCTTGGAAAATACAGCTGCTATTCAAACCATTAAGTATATTGTAATACTTTATTATGAAGCCTACAGAGAGAGTTATTTGTGAATGATAAATAAATTGCATAAACAGAATCTCATAACTATTTAGTCATAATTACATTCTGGTGTGCAAATACATTGCTATATTCTGAGTATTTTTTTTATAAACTTGTGAAATAATGTATATGATGCTGAAATCTTTATAAAGAAAATTCTCTGGTCCTCAGGTGTGTGTTATAATGATTTTCCTCTGTATTATCAAGAAAATGATGGGTTTTAACTGAAAAGTATTAATTATTCATTATAAATTAAGAAATACATCTCCCAAAATTAAAACTAAAACACTCATTATGAAGGAATAGTAGGGCCTCATTTACATTAACCCAATTATGCCCAAGTTTTTTTTAACATTTTTTTTTCAATTTTCATCTGCTTAAAACTCTTACTTGGAATTGCTTACATACATTTTAGGCTTAAAATAGTTCGTTGTTGCCATATTCATTAAGTTATTTAACGTTTTGTTTATGGGATATTTTGCAGATATGTGAGCAAAATACTACCTTACTTGACTTTACTTTTGCAAAGTAACATTAGAGAAGGCATCTGTGATCAATTTTAAGCAAATCATTTTAAAATAGTTTATTTTTATGAAAAATAAGTTCGCAAAAAAAAATTTACTCTCTTTGGCTACCCATGCTGGATCATTGCTTGACTGATTTGTCTGAAAATAGCTGTCAATAAATGAACTCTGACGTCCAACTAGTGGCTCTAACTGGTTTTCTCAAAAAGAAGGACTATTTAACGTGTGAAAAACAGCTTTAGTAAAAGGATATACCCATTACAGGCTGTTTTCAGGCTACTGGGCATAAATGGGTTAACCTGTTTCTGCCCAATGATCTATTTATAGATCACCCTTCTCAGACCCTCACTGAAAACAATATATTTTTTACCATTTCTTATCCTTATTGGCTGGTTTCCTTACACATGTGGCTACACCCCTAAAACACTTTTGAACCTTTCTTTCCCGGTCAGTCCAGCTGGTAATGTCTAAAGTTTGTCACATTGCAGATTCATAGTACAGTTTTCAACTGCGGATGAAATGGATTTTTTTTAAAAGTATATTATATTATTCTTTAGCTGGTGTTAATTTTACAAAAACTTTATGGTTGATTTGCAAAATTTGTATATTCAAAGATAAGATCAGAAGAAAGTTACCACATTTTTACTACTAGAAACGCCCAGCTATCTATTTATAAACCTATTACCTCATTTGGAACATGTTGTTCAGTTTTGGGCTATTTATTGGAAAGGGTACAAAGGAGGGCTACAAGGTTAGTGAATGGATTTTCTAATTTAGACTATGATTCCAGACTTAGAATGCTTAATATGTATAGTCTTGAGCAAAGGAGGACCAGAGGGGACATGATTCAGTTGTTTAAATTTATCAAAATGAAAGATGTTATAGGGTTAGATCTCTGCACGGAAAGCAGGACAAGGGGTCATTGTTATAAGCTGTTTAAATCTCAGGCTAATCTGGAAATTCGGAAAAATTACTATTTTAGCAGGGTAGTGAGAACTTGGAACAGTTTACCAGAAGAGGTAGTAAAGAGCAAGGGAGTTGATAGCTTTAGAGGACCATTGATCTTCATTGGGATCTATAATTTGACTAGGACCAGCCCTGTTGGTAAAAAAATGTATATAATCCAAGATTCAACAGTAGATCAAGATTTCTTGGTTCTTCAAGATATTTTAGTTATTTTAATTCCATGTGTCAAGACTGTTCATTCTTCAAGAAACACTTTACTAGTTTACTTAATTAAAATTATTTATTTACAATATGTACATTTCATAAAGAATGGCTAAATTTGGCATATCAAGAATGCTCAGAACAAAAAAAAAGCGAACAAATTTCAAGCGTTCAGGTTTCAAGAATAATAAAATCATAGAATTCCAAACGATTATATATTTTTCGTCGGCTTCTTCCAACTGCTGCCAAACCAAAACTTGAAACAAAAAGCTTAACTAAAAATAAAGAAAAGATATGCAAATAGAACTAAAAATTAAATATTCAACAGTTGGGCCCAGAGTCTGTTGCTAGTCAGCGCATTTGTATTTGTAAATCATCTATTATTTCAACTATAAAATACTGTACGTTGTTAAAATTTTATCTTTACTCTATGAACTATAATATGTAATTAAAAAAGATTTAAAAAAAATTTCGTTTAAAAATACTTAGGGCGCTAACGGGTTGATAAAGTAATGATCGTAAGCTATACAAACATTCATTTTGCTGTCTTTAACTCATTTTAAGTCAAGTCATTTTAGTTGTCTATCTACAATTAATATTCAGCAAAGCTGTTTGTTCTGTGAAGATTTTTATTACATTTGTCTACTATGGTGTGTAATTATTTTACGACATTAATTTATTCATTTTCGGTATTTCAGTGTTAGGGCGCTTTTCCACTTACCGACACGGCAACGATAAATCGTAAGCGATTGTCGTCATGCGACATTGGAGCACGCAAAATGCATTGAAATATGCTATGCGCTTTTCCATCTCCCGATTCCAGGACGATTGTGCCGTCTCCGACCGAACGCTGTCGTTTGTCATCCCATTCGTGTCGGATGGCATCCGTCTCGCCTTTAAAATCGGGACGATATTCATCCATCTGTTTACTTTCTTCGAACGGAAGCAATGGCGTTTAAATTCGACATCTCTGCATTAATAAAATATAAGCTTCAATTTGCAGACGATTGATAAAAGATGTAGCCGTAAAAGATTTGAATCATTTTATTTTATACTTTGTTTCATTAATTGTAGCGCAGACGATTCTTAATACTTCAAAAAAGATTAAATTTTCATTCTGAACTTTCTTCGATGAGCAACACAGTAGTCATGGCATTCAAGTTTGACGTGTCTGTTTTGTGTGAATTAATTGAGCAGTGACCGTATCTATGGGATAAGTGAAATAGTTTATACAAAAACAAAATTCACAGGGAAAATGCCCGAGAAGAAGTTTTTAGATTTTTAGATGAGGAATATGACGGCAAAACTTCTATAGACAAGAAAGAAACAGGTAAGTTCAAAGAGCATTGTTCGTAACTATAAAAATATATTATACACTTTAGATTAAACTACTTGTGTTAAATAACCTTGTCCAGATTTTAAATTTTTACTATTCTTTGTAAATTTAGTCAAAATATTTAAAATCACCTAAAATCTTTTCGCAATTTCTTGAAAAGTGTATAAAACTCGCCTACAATGTAACTTTTTTTAATAAATATCGTGCACCCAATACCGTCTCTTAATTTGTTTTCTTTTTCTCATAAGGTAAAGCAATTATAGTAGTCGTAATCTGTTAAATTGAGCAGCTATAATAATATACGTGCGAACACAGTGCTGTTTCGAAATGAAATGCGGTGGAAAATGACCACTTCGGGGAAACGATATCGTTTGAGTGGAAAAGCAGTGCAATAGACGACACGGCACCGTACTTATCGTTGCAGTATTACCGTCCGACTTTCGCCGTTGTCGTGTCGTCAAATGGAAAAGCGCCCTTACTTGTCTCGTCTCTGCAAAAATTGCAGCTTAAGTGTCAATGAATAATTCTGAACTTTTATTTGATAATTTTTGTGTTCTATTTTGGGGACAAATTTTTGATAAATAGTTATGACAAATGAAGTTAATATTGCTAAAAATTAAAATAAGGGGGAATTGAGGATAAAAATATCTAAAGTTGTAAAAATCTTTAAAAAAAAAAAAAAAATCGATTGTTAATGAATTGCATGAAATTATGTTTTAAAACTTCAAAATGCCCCTTAAAAAAAAAAAAAAAAGTTTTGTTTTAAACTGCTATGTTGCTTTAATTCAAAAAAAGAAATTACAGTTTTCTAAAAAGTAACAAAACTGGCTATTTGAATTGTGGCTGACATGATATTGATTCAGACATTTTTTATTTATAATAATTAAAAAAATGAAATGCCTAAATGGGAAATTTTCCAATCATTTTTTTTTGTAAGAGACTTGGATTAATATCTAGCATATAAATGTATGTTGATTATTTTGCATCTATCTTGAATTTATTTTTTTTATCTCTTTCAGCTGTAATGTTGTATATCACAAAGGATATACATGTGATATGTATCAAGGCTCTAAAAAGGATCCTGATTATTCTTTTAAGGTACAGAACATTTTATTATGTTTTTTAATTTACCATTTTTGGTTCTTTTTATCAAAAATTAAGTCATTGCATAGAAATTGTGTTGATATTGTAGTGCCTAGTTCGCTTTCTGATTCAGTTGGTGTTTGAATTTAAACTACTTAGTGAAAATTAGAGCACATATGCGAATCCTCTAAAATTTTTAGATTAATTGTTTTGCCACCTTTTTCTGCATGGTTCAAGTTGGGTTGTTTTGCAAAAAAAATTGAAGTGTGTAAAGAAGCTGAGCGATTATCACACTACTTGCATATTGTTTGCCATCTGTTCTATTTAAGCTACTTCTTGAGGATTATTGCACACATGCATTCCTCAAAATTTTTGGAGTTGCTGGTTTTTTGTTTTACCCACTGTTCCAAAAAAAAATAAACTGATATCGGTGCAGGTCTAATGTAGTTATTTTGTAGGGCTAGTTATTTTGTAGGAAAGGTAAAAAAAAGTGCATTATTATTCATCACACCTGTTGCTAATTGTTTCTTTCCTTCAAAATGAAAAAAACATGTATTTCTCGCATGTATTGAAAGTTTTGTGTGTGGATATTTTCAATCAAATTTGTATGACTTACCTCAATATTTTTAAATTCTAATTAAGTGAATTATTATTGTTTGTTGCTAACAGAGAAAAGGATACAAGGGCCCTTTTTTCACCATACATAAGCGTTTTAAACATATAGCCAAAGCATTCAGATTTGTGACTTGACCCTTGTCAGATTTGTGGCCAGGATCCCTATCCCTCATTAAACTTTTTAAAAATTATATTACTTTCATTCTAAACTGGGCCCTCTTGAGAGCCGAGCCCCTAGATTCCGTCTAAGCTTGCATAGTCTCTTGTTGTCCCTGCAGATCATCCTTACATGGAAAGAGAAATGTTGGAAGAAAATGTTTTTTTGCCATGCTTTTCTTGATAAGGAAAACAAAATAAGAACTGTGTTCTCTTATCTGTAGCTTTTTATTCTGTAGGTTTTGCAAAAATCGAAAGATCTGTTGTGTGTTTGGTTTTGAAGAGCCTGTCCACTGAAGTTGTTCGATAACTTAAAAGTGCATTTTAGAATTAAAAATGTTGACCCGTTATTCGTACGGTTTTTACAAGTACCTACATTTTTTCCCCTTTGCTTTTCTCAGGTGTGGCAGTCAAGTACCACTCTTTGTAAAAGATGCCCTAACTGTAGCAGTGCCATTGAGAAAAATGGAGGCTGTGATCACATGCATTGTCGCCATTGTAACACCCACTTTTCGTGGACCACATTGATTAGAATGTGAAAATTTCATTTTCTGTCTCTGATGAGGCTTGGGAGTAGGAGGATGTAGTAGTGATATCATTGCCAATTTTTATTCAACTGATTTGAACTATTCCTGAAGCTGTTAATTAATATATTATGAGTTTTACAATTAACTTTGTAACTTGATAACAAAAATAGCAGCTTTTTTTCTGGGTGTAATATTCTTTATGAGAAGCTTCGTTTAATAGTTATCAAGAGAAAAAAAAAGTACAATATTGAAATTGTTTTTATATATGAACAAAAAGTACAAGTTTTAGTGTTCTCTCATTTCATCATACGATTTCATAACCCCTTTGTCACATCAGTGTTTTTACTGTATAAGCAATTCATTTGGGCATATCAAATTTTGTATATAGTTTGCTTACTTGAATGCTATTTTCCTGCTAAGCGTTTAAATTTTTTGTGCTCTATGCTTTGTTTTTATTCCTAACAATATTCATATAAATTTTACCATGAATAATGTCCAAAATCTTATTGAGGGTGAATGAAAGAAAAATATCCCATGCCTGTTCAGTAGATTTGGCTTTTATTTTATCTTCACTTAACAAAAATTATTATATTATGATTTCAATTTAACTATATGTTTTTTCATTTGGCCAAAAGTAATAATATATTATGAATAGCTCATAAGGTATTGTCTGGCATTTATTGTGCCTTTAGTTTACAAACTACTTATTTATTTGCTTTGGACTCTCATTTGTTTCTTCAACTGAAGATTTTTCTTTTTGTATGTTTTCTTTTGCTTGTGCTGATTTTTTTTCTCTTTGACAAAAGAATCTTCCTATATCCTTAGTTTCTTTTGCTTAAAAAGTAATCCTAATAAGTGCTGTACTAAAAGACATCTGCCCATATGATATGATGCATGTTTATAATTTTTATGAAAACTGAACTTGTTTGATATCGAGCAAAGTAATGTACATGAATTAATGAAAAAGCATTATCAAAATGTGATGCTAATTTTTGCTAATTCTTGCTATTCAAAATGATACTTTAATTTGTTATCAATATGGATGGAACTTACAATCTAACACACATTATTAATTATGTTAATGTATTTAAAATTGGTATCAGATATCAAAGTTAACGGTATTGTTTGTTTCACGTAGTATTTTTGTGAGTTAACTGTTCTTACATTGGAATAGAAGATGTTTTTTCTCATTTAAAAATTGCTACTTAAATAAGTGCTGATTTTCTTATGAGCTATCTTTCAGTTCTTTACAAGAACTCAAGTGCAAGAACTAAAGTTGATACCTGAATCATATATTTAAAAAATTAGTCAAATGACAATACATTTCTAATTTTAGGAAAACACTAATTTATCATATTAAATTATTCAATCTCAGTTACCACACGTTTTACTGAAAAAGGATGTAAACATGTATACATTTCAATTTAAAGTATTGTGGTCCTCATCGAGAAATTATAAAATAAGTGCAACTGCTTTTCAATCTTTAAAAGTTGGTTGCTTGCTTGAATGTTTCTTCAAATCAATGGCTCAATTCACAGCTATAATCTTTTTCTGAGTAACTATAGGTATGAGGGCAAATTTTCTCAGCTATGATTTCAATCTTTTTTTTTCCCAACTAGTGCATGTTAATGTTTGTCCTTTTTGTATCTTTAGTGTCTGTGTTATATTCTCGTCTTGGGTTTATTGTATACAAAGTCAATCCAAAATCAAACATAGTAAAAAATTTTTTATCTGTTTCTGCATGCTGAATACACAATTCCTGTCTGTTGAGGATACCAATTCAAAATTATTGTTATTATTAGGCTCTGAGGAAAGTAAAGTTAGATTTGCTTTAACTTTGCAACCAATTGCTGATTTTTAGGCTAGACATGACTTTTTTCAAAAATACTATTTGAAAGTTGAAATTGTTTTTAATGTACAAAATTAATCAAATGCAACCAATCTTTGATTATTTATCATAAGTAAAGTATCATTTATTTATTGTTGTGTGTTTTAATAGCATTAATCGTTTCTTGTTTTTGCTTCAAGTAAATGTCTAGAATGTCTGTTTATAAGGATACCATCCAGTCCCATTGTCTGTCAATGTTTTTGTAAAATTAGGGGTTGTCCATCAATGATGTCACGCTTTGAGGGAGCGGAGGGGGTCAGGTGAAGTCTGGTAGTTTGTGAAATTTTGGGAGGGTGTCAAAGTCATTGAAAAAAGTGTGACATGATTGATGGGTAGCCCCTGAAAAGCAGTTGTCTATGTGCAACCACAATTTCTTTTTTAACAAGATAGCATCCAGCTTACATTAGTTTATTAAATATTTTTGTAAATTGGGTAATTAAATTGTCGAACACCTACAACGTTTGCCAATTAACCGATGCCGTTGCCATATTTATAAAGTTATTTAATGTCCTGTTTTGGGGATATTTTGCAGATATGTGAGCAAAATACGACCTTACTTGACTTTACTTTTGTAAAGTAGCATTACAGAAGGTATCTCTGATCAATTTTAAGCAAATCATTTTAAAATAGTTTAATTTTATGAAAAATAAGTTTGCAAAAAAAAAAAAAAAAATTACTTTCTGTGGCTGCCCGTGCTGGATCGTTGCTTGACTGATTTGTCTGAAAATAGCTGTCAATAAATAAACTCTGATGTCCAAATAGTGGCTCTAACCGGTTTCCTCAAGAAGAATGACTATTTAACTTGTGAAAAACAGCTTTTGTAAAATGATATACCCATACCCATTACAGGTTTTTGTATGCAGTAACTAACAAGCGTCCCATTTTTAAGCTACTGGGTTTAAATGGGTTAAGATATCAGAAAGCAGGAGTGTTTCAAAATCTTATTAATTAAAAGAACTATCTAGCACCCATAATGTCTGTTTACTTTTGACCAAATGAGAACATGGTCAGAAATATTTTCACTTCTTTTTAGGGGATATTCATGGCAGTGGCAGCTCTTGGCATAGGAGAACTGTTTGACCCCTCACGGGCCTAGCAGCCCAGACTCCTTCTAAGATAAATTTTAAGCTAGCTCAGTGGGAATAAATTTTAGAATATTTCCAAACTGAAATGTTAAAAAGTTCTAATATTTGAATTGTACCAATGGTTTAATAAATTGTTATACTGTCCGCCCCTTAAACAAATACCGTCTTTTTCTAAAAATATTCAATTAAGCTAGGAGTATATCTTAACCCTTCCAAATCAACAAAATTTGTTTTAAAACATAATAATAAATCAATAGCTAAATATTGGAAAACATTTATGTTATTAGTAAAAAAATTTTTAAATAAGCTAAGTAAACAAATTATATGGATTATAAGGAACATATGAAAAATGAAATTTTACAACTTGGAGCTATGAAAGATAAAAGTTTTGGCCACCGTCTTTTTGATACATTTTTTTTTGAAAAAGGGTCCATGTTTGTGGAGAGTCTTGTTTCAAGATCTTTTGTGAACACTATTTCCAACTTGTTTTCCTGTCCGTATTCTGCGTGTGTTTTACCATTTAATACGTACCAATTATACGTCTTGAGTCCTGCAATGTTTATGTTAATTCTGTTAATGAAGATTTTAATACTCAACTTGCATTGATTAGATTTTATTTTTTTATTTTAGTGGAATGACTGTGGAAAAAGAAATTAAGATGGAAAAATTGAAATGTTTTGATGGTATGTGAACTTTTTTGCTCGCCCGTTGTTGTCGAAAAATATATTTTTTGCATTTTTACATCAATAATTTTTCTTAGTTAATTTTTTTTTTTAAAATTTCAACGGAAATATTTGCGAAAGCTGATTAATATAATTTGATTATCCAAGGAAAATTATGGCCAATAAGCCGCGTATGTTTAACATTGTGATCCTATGGGAGAAATTATTCGGTGCTGGCCATGCTGCTCCGAAATTGAGCGTGTCGTTAGTCGTATTTTGCAACTTTAAATTTCGTTTTGACGACCGCGATTTTGAAACTAGTCGTCACTTTGACGCCTAACTTGTGCTTCCCTGTCCTTTTCCAGTAGCTCAAGGTCAGTTTTCAGAACATCAACCTCACAATAGCAGAAAAGCGTCCTGCTATAATGGCAGAATCGGCCCTCAGCAGAATGACCAGTATCTCCTCTTTCCTCCCCCCAAAGACATCACCAGCACATGCTGTGCCTTTTGTTCCTTTGCACCTGTTTCCCCTTAATCCTTTCTTCCCCACCCTCTCCTGGAAATCGCTGTTCTGCACTAGTTGATGGAGATTCACTCATCACTTCATGTCAACACAGAGCGGCAGGTGAGAGACAAAGGTTTGGCAAACACATACAAAACAAAAAAATCTACAACTGTTTAAGCTTTTTTGGAAGTTTAAACTGCTAAATGAAAGCCTCATCTCTCGCATATTGATATACATAATGCCTTTGACGTGTTTTGCAGTTTGACTTTTTTTAACGCTCAAGCTGATTTTCTTACGCAATTTTTAATTAAATCGCCGTAATCGATGTTTCTGAGATTTTTTTTTTTTTTACTGTTTGAGTGCAATAATTAATGACAATTCTACGAAAAACGCTGCAGATTAATTCGTTTTTGTCCGATTTCCCATGCACGTGGGAAAAAGGCTTAGCACATTGCAGGTGTGCAGCAATCTTTTTTCATCTGTTTCTCGGTTGTACCTCTTCTGATAATTTCTTAAATTTTATGTTGTGCAAAGCCTATTCAACTAAAATACAAGGATATTTTTTTGCACCCCTTGTCTTTTAAGCCCCCCCCCCCCCCCCCGCTCCGTAAAAAAAGTAAAAAAAGTTGGAATTAAAATTGGTTCTTGTAGTCCAAAACTTCTGCTGTCATGTATAATATTCTTTAATCTTTTTTATGTTGAGCATTTATTTATCCACAGTTCTATATTTTTAGCTCAACAGTACTTGAAAATTTGTATCAGAATATGAAGAAAAATAAAAATATAAAAACATTTTATCAAAAATCTGTTTTTACCCCTTCCCTCCACCTCTGAATGCCATTCTGAGTGTTTCAAGTGAAAAAATATGTTAACATGTTTATTAGATTTGTAAAAAAAATAACAATTGATCCTCAAAGAATAATTCAACATCAAAGAAAAAAAACTACATAGTCATATAAAGCCCGAACCCAGTGTAGAAAATTTTTGAAAAAGAAGACTGCAGATAAAAGGCAAAATACAACCAAGTTTATTAGCAAAAAAAATATAATTATTCTTTTTTTTTTCCTTTTTGAGAGAGAAATAGAGGGATATTTGGGGGGGGGGGGTGTTTAGGGGTATTCTTTTCATTTAATTCTATTACAGTAATAGTCACATTTGCATTTGAGATCTTTAAAATTGAAATTTTCAAGCTTATTATATAATTTATGTAAATCTTAACAAAATTTATGCACCTAATCAACGTAATTTGGACATTGCAACCAAGGAAATTATTTTGGCAACTAAGAAAAAAATATCAGGTGCCATTGGCACCTAACTCACTAATACTAATTTCGGCCTCTGGTTCTGGCTGGTTTTATTCCTTTATTTGTTTACTGATTTAGTGGGGTCGACAGAATTTACTCCTCACATACCTAATAGATCAGTGTTGTGTTTTATTTTTTTAAAAAACTTGCATTAACTGGCTAAAATATTTTTATTACAATGTCTACAATAGTTTGCTACATTCTTCATTTTGTGCTCTCTCCAGGTGTGGCAAGCGATGACAACTAAATGTAAGAAATGTCCGAACTGCAACAGTGCCATCGAGAAAGTCGAAGGCTGTAATCACATGACTTGTCGACACTGTCAAGGACATTTCTGTTGGATATGCCTGGCGCCATTTCCCACTGGAGACGATGTTTATCGCCATATTCGCAGTGAACATCCAAACCGCCTTTATGATCCTAATTAAATCCTTCATTATCTTTTTTTTTTAAGTTCAAAGTTTAAGCATTTCAGAAGCTATGAGGGGAAAACTAAACTTCTGGATGGCATGTTTGGTATATCGCTAGTTCCTGTACATCTATTTTGAACTGTGACGTAGTTTTGAAAGTTATCTATACCTTTTGAAGTGTGACCTTTGTAGCTTTACAATATTAAAACAGCTACTAATTTTTAAAAAGACATGTTGTAATTAATATTTTTGTTGAGGATTTTTCATAATTTTTTTCGGATTTTCAGATATTTTTTACATTTTATCAGAAAATCGCCTATTTATGTTCTTTTTCCATCCGTAGAGGTATAAATATCCCAAACAAGCAGTGTTAGAAATAATCATTTAATATGTGCATTTTGCAACCACACTATTCATTTTCATGCCGAAAATGTCCAACCTTAGGCCCCAAATTTGATGCCTAAAATATTGGGTTGTACCATATTCCCTGCCCCCCCCCCCCTCAATTTGTGAGCACATGTTGCAATTGACATGAAGGAATAAAATGAAGTATTATTTCAATTTTAAGATTTATTAAAGTTCATGTTTGTAATATTTCTGCATCTGTATAATTTTTATCATAGCCTCCTTTATTTTTTATCAAAAATAGTGCCTAGATTTTAATTTCTAACACTGCAGACACGATAGGCGTTTTCCAGTCCGTTCAAGCCTTATTAATACATAATTCACAGGGCCAAACCAATATTTCGTGCAAAGCCATATTTTATGTTTGATTTCGCATAAACAAGGGGCTCGACTGTATTAGACTTTTAAAGTTTTGCCAAGCATATTAGTTTTGAGAACCTCTTGAATTGTTTATAGAAGGGTGCAAATTATTAGCATTGTATGCCAATAAGCAATCATTGTTAAGATGCAGTAAAAATAATTTTTACGTATATGTATGCTTGCTATTACTAGAGGGAGTTGAAAATAAATTTCCTCGCTTATATGGGATCAGAGTTGTGTATGGAAGTCAAAAATAGAAGAGTCTTAAAATATTTCAGCATAATAATATTTTTTCATACAAGTGCCAAAGAGACATTTGTCATACTGCTTGATAAACTTCGAAACGTCCTCCTGTAAAATCTTTCGGCATGTTAAACTTGCTTACGAAGTGCTTTCCACCAAGATTTTTCTTCAAAACCAGACACAGATGGAAGCCACTTGGTACGAGACTAGAACTGTATGGCGGATGATGTATTCGCTTCCAACCTATAGTTGCAGCATGATTTTTTCATTGTCATCATCGTATGTGGTCTCCCATTGGTATCCCATATTAGAATGCCAGGGCTGAGAAGGATAGACCAATTTTTCAGAATTCTCTCATAGCCGTTGTACACTTTGTTCAAATGCAAAGCTGTTTTTTCCTGTTAGGGTTTCTGAAGCTGATCAATGGGTATGAAATACCTTATGTCTTACATAAAATGCCTCATTCTCTATTTTGACTTCCATACACACCTCTGTCCACAGTCACCAGGAAAAACTTATTTTCTGGTTCACCGTCATATAACTGTTTTAAAAACTGCTTTATTTTACATGTCCAGTATAGTTTAATTTTATATATACATTCTTTTTTTTATCTTTTGGCAAAATTTGCCTTTTTAATTTTATAGGTTAATATGTTTCTACTTTTGTCAGATGCAAGTAGGGGTGATTGTGGTCCAGTATTTTACCGGATTTCCGGTATTTTCATGATCGATTCTGGTATTTTCATGTTCGAAAATACCAGAAATAAAATATTTTTAATTATGCTTTTGTCTTCCCACCTTCGGTATTCTTTTTATTTTTCGAATTTTTGGTGATTTTCCAAAAATTATTTTTGGTGATTTTCCAAAAATTACTAATAATATTCATCGAACAAAAATGTTAAGATGCCATTCTAATTTTTTTGATTAAAAACTTGCATATTTGAAACTATTCGAATGTATGAAATGTGTTTTGTTTGTTTATGAAAGGCAATTAATTAGAAAATATGTATAATTAAAAAATTAGGTGTGCTTAAATAATAGGGGCTTTGGTTTTTTGAAAAAGCACCCCCCCCCCCCCACACACATTTTCTCTTCAAAACTTTCAGGTATTTTTTCATGAACTCACAATCACCTCTGGATGCAAGTTTAAAGCTATGTTAGAGGAATTTGATATTTTGACATTTAGGAGTACCCAAGGATTTCTTATTCACATCAAAATTTGGTGCTGTTGTTAAATATTGTGGAAGATTCTGAGATTTCAGCTGTTGTTAGTCCCCAAGGCATTATCTTACTACTGAGGAAATTCTTAAGTTGATTTAAAGTTATTTAGCAGCTTAAATGTTGCATAGTTAGGTTTTTAATTTTTACTAGCAACAGTAAAATCAGGTAAAACAGATTTTTAATTAGACCTTATGATCAATTCAATATTTTCTGAAGGGCTTATTTTAGTTATTTCTTCTATGCAACTAAATTTGCATACTCATCAAAAGTTCTTATTAATGAGCTGATTTCTTATTTACATTTTTGTGATATAAAAGGTATTCCCATATCTTGCCAAAGAAAAAACAATGCTTGTAAATACTTTTTACTTGTGCGGCTGACTGCTTCTTTCAAAAATTATATCGTATTTTTATAATTTGTTAACAGTATGCCCCCCCCCCCCACCCCTCGCACCGCAACAAAGATAAGTGTTTACTTTTCAAAATGTCTTGAAAAGTTAAGAATAAAATGATCCAAACATATGGACAGCCATAATTTCAGTAGTCATTGGCTAGTATCTGAAAAAAGGTCGGGGACCATCCTCCATTAAGAGGTTTAATTGCAGTGTCATTGCCAAAGTTTTTATAATAAAGTTGTGTGAATAAAGAATTGTATTTTGATATTTTTGTAACATGTATATATGAATAAACTTTCTTTTTTTATTCCTGTCCACTACATGTATGCAGTGGGTGCCGGTTAATTGGATGAGCTGCTTCAATGAATCAATGCTGCTAAAATTACAAATGGTAATGTCTTCTTAGTCGCATAATTAAAACACAAACAAGTTATCAATTTTATTATTTATTCTAAAAAATGAACTTGTTGAAAATATGTATGTACATACATGATTTATACATATCAAAGATGTGAGCAAAGCTGTATAAATAACAAAAATTATGCAACATGAATAACAAAGCACATTTTTGAGCTATTTGCTTGCACAATTGTAGCAATTTTAGTAAATTTTTCAGCTGAATTGAAATTTTAACTATTTCAAAAGCGAAACATATTTTTTTAATCTTTAAAAGAAAAGATTTTTCATCAGCATGATATAGGTACACACAGAATTTCTTATAATTTCCTCTGTATAGAAGCAATTAGATTAATTCATTTCATCAACATTTTTTGTCTTGAATGGTCATTTAATTGGCTGTAACATTATGATACTTTTTATTAACATCCAATGTTAATGGGGGGGGGGGGATTTGGTAATGGCATCAGTTTAGCATCTACATTGCAAGAGGGAAAAATTTTAAACTTATCAATGCAATTTGTACTATTAAGTGGGTACTTAATAAAACTAATTCATATTATTATTTGAAATAGTTAAGATAATTAGTACAGATAATTAAGATTTTTAAATTTTGTAATCATAGTTAAACTTTACGAAAAGCTGCCATGTAGCAAATTAAACAAGATTAATTATTATTTTATTTTTAAGGGAAAATTCATCCAAGCTTAAATAATACAAAAACAAGAATACGACTATATCTTAACTTATATACCTGATTTTTTAAGCTAGAATATTTATATAATTTAATACAAGTTAAATGCTAACATCATCTATCCACATTTAGTTTTCCTGTGTTGTATAATAATTAAATAACTGCAAGTTTCAAAAAAGCTAGTTAGTGTCACAAGAGAACATTGATTAAATTATGTGGAATCAATGACATATACTGGAAAGTTTTTTGCTGTTGGTGTGCTCAGTTTCACCATTGTTACGTTGCAAAAAATCACATCCAATTAAATAATACTCAATACAAAATTTGAGTGATTATTCTCTTTGACAAATTGAAGAAAAGAGAATAAAATTATCGAAAAGACTCCAGACAATTTTTGAAAGGTATTTACTAGGAATGCACCAGTAAGCAAATTGATGGATTGGCACTTAATTGGCTAAAGATAGTTGGCGATTGCTGACTGATAATGCTAATAATTTCCAACACTACAATGTTTAAAAATTGACAGATGAGGTGTGTGAAACATTGTATATGTGGTGGTTGCGCAGATTAATATAAAATTAAAATATTTATTTACTCTACAATTTTTCGTCAGTGAAACCAGAAAGTAATTTCAAAATAAAATGTATGCTGTAAGTGTATGCTTAAATAGTGAACAAATACAATACCAGAAAAAAAATCAGTCTGAGTATTACATCATGTTTAATTTTATTTTATATCATATATATGAAGATATTTGGGTAGGGGGGAGGGGCAGGTGAAATTAACAGAAACACATAGGTAACCATCTCCATTTTTTTTACATAATTGGCCGATAAAAGTACTCAAAGGATCAATTAATTGGTGCATTCCAAGTATTTACATTTAAAGTATATATTTAATTTTTTAAAAAATATTCATCTATTTTTTGCAAGCAATATTTTCAATCACATTCAGAATCATTCTTTGACTTTGATTTTACTCTTGAGTAATTTAACATGCGTATTTGTAAAAACAAATTAAGATGATATATAAAATCTCAGTTTTTATCTTGCTTTTCATTCTAACTCCATAAACAGCAAGAGATTCATTTATACTGTAATCAAGTCAAAAAATTAAATACTAAGCATTATTTCTATTATTAAAAAAAGGAACATAAACATAAAGTATAAATAAAAAGTATAAAACACAATACTGACAATACCAAAACACAAAACAATGCTTAGACCATACAAAATTTTTACAATCTGCATGTTTTAAATGCCACGGATAACAGAATTTCTTTATACAATAAATTACAGTCTTGCAGGATAAAGCTCTCAATATTTCAACATTCTTTAATGAATAATTTTTTAAAAATATACTATTCCACTGCATTTTTTTTAATGGGCATTAAAACTTAAAGCGATATTTGAATATCAATATATTATATTACTCTACAATGTATGTCTCATCAACATCAGTTTTTTTACAGGAAAATACAGTTAACTTGGAAAGTTTTATTTGTCATCAAAACTTAATGTTTTAAAATTATGCTTTGATTTGATAAATATGGATGGCAGTACCGCAATTATTTTCATCTACTACGTTTTGTTAGTCATAAAAAAAACTTGTCAAATTATTTAGAAATTTAGTCACTGATAAGGACAAAATTTTGTCTGGGGGGTGGGGGGAGCCATCCTAAATTTTTACCTGGAGGGTGGTTATAAAGTACTTGAATAGTACTATATATATATATACTACTTCCGCGGTACAGAATTTCTTTTTGGAATCTTGTGTTTTTTGTTATCAAAACGGTTCAAAAAAGTTCATGAACTACTGCGTTAAGATTGGTAATAATGTTGCAAAACAAATTCAAATTGTTTCTGAATCTCAATATTTGCCTTATTAACTGAAAACAAAACTGAACAATGAAAATGTTTTGTATGCAATAGATTTTAATATTAATATTAGTATTTTTAAGCAAGTGCAATTTTTAGAGTCACTAAAAATGTATTACTAATCATTCCATATAAATTCATGATTCTACTTAAAAATTTTAATAAAACTTCAACTTTTTATTAAATAAATATTTACTGGATGGAGCTTGCCTATCAACAGAAGGCAATGTTAATGTGACAACATACGAAACCTTAAGTCATATTTAAAATAAAAATAAAAATATCCATTTGAAAAAAGAAAATGCTAATTACAGTATGGAGTTATTATTGAATTTTCCTTTTTGACCTTCTGTTCAAATTTGCAATATTTTACCAGTATTTTAGTAAAAATTCCAGTACAGTTTCATTATGTAAAAAAAGTAGTATTTCGAGTATCAGCATCCCCTGAAACTGAGCAATTTAAAAAATGCTCATAAATAATGTACTTTGATCACAACTGAATTCTGCAAAGTGTAGCAATTTCTCTTCTTATAACTCCAAGAAACAATAAACTCTCTCAACATCGGACCTGTTCTTAATAGACATTGACCATTTACTACTTAATTGCATCAAGTAACTTGCAATGTCAATGGCTAGCTTGATAAACCACATCTCGATTTTCACAAAGAGTATTTTTAAAAATAATATTCAATTTTCTGAGTTTAGCAAGTGTAAATTTCATAAGTTTTATGTCTTAACAATATTAAAAGATCAAAATAGTTACATGCAACTCGGCAAAACTTCCATATTCAAAGTTATTTCTAGAAAATTTAACATGCTACAAAAGTTTCACAAAATGGCAGTGAAACATACGCAATAATTTATTTTATCATCAGGCACAATATTCACAATCCATCTATCATGCTCTGTCTGTTTGCTATACACATTTCTTGATTTACATAGTCTGATTGAAATATTAATTTAATGACTGATGTTTACAATAAAGTCAAATGATATATGAAGCCTTTTTACATTGCTGTGCTGTTTCAACAAAGTTATTAAAAAGCCACTTTTTTCTTCATTTTGAAAAACAAATGTTCAAGTACGTTAGTAGGACTTGAGTTGCATGAGCAAATATAATCACTTAATAGGAAAATTGCTTTAACTTGTAAAGCAAATACACCGGCTTGTTAAGTATGTACAAAAATTTACATTTAGTTGTAATAAATAAATTATAAAAGCCGCAAGTCAAAAAAATGTATTGGTACACTGTGAATTAAAATAAAGTGGCAGAATCACAAAGGCAATAAAAAATATCTTTGGCATTTACAGCTTTTTTAGTTTTATAGACTAAACTGCTACATTGTTCATTGATTGTTTTAAAAAATAATAATTTAATAATTATACTTCAAATTTAAAAAAAAAATCCCAAATTTAAAAAAAAAAAAAATCTGTACTTTAAAAACTGTATAAATGTAAGATGGGCTTGAATCTTTTTCTCATTGCAGCATTTCATACATTAATGTTACCTAAATCGCTGAATGAAAGATTTTAAAGTTTCAAGGCTCTTTTGCAATTCTTGTGTCTCAAAATCCAATTGCTGCTTTTCTTGCAACTTTTCCTATTAAAAAAGAAAAGAAAAAATAAATAAATTATTTAAATATATAAATAATCATAATAGGATAAATACAATTCGTTTTTGAATCTTCAAACATGAAAAAATAAAAATACAGTTTTATTAAGTATTTCTAAATTAAATCTTTAATTTGAGTGTTCATTGGAAAAAAAAAGCGTTCCCTTTTCTGCAGTTAAGAACAAACAATAGAAAAATTCTTTGTGATGTGACAACTCTTTCTTTGACTAATTCATGATAAAGCTGTGTCATTATAACTTGTGAACTGTGAACATATTTACATTTTTTAAGAATATTTTTGAATCAAAAAAATTCAATATATTATATAAAACACTCAAACATAGATGTTACGAAAACATTGACATCTATGTCCCACTACTAGCATTGATTGATCTGCAAAAAAAAAAAAAAAAAAACACATCTTTGGGGGAGGGGGGATGACATACTTCTGCCCCCTCCCTAAGTGACAGGTCTATTCTACTTTATTGTAATCTAAACTGTGTTAATGTGGCTTCATCAGTATGTTTAATGTTGTTCTAAATTGTCTGGCACAGTAGTACTCTGCTCACACCACAAAAATTGTTACCAACTTCTCCCTTTTGATAAGTTTTAGATACATTTTTCAGACGAAAATAAGTTTGTTAACTTGGCTCCAATAACATCTACCTCTTTGGATATATACTAGAAAACAATTTTCAATCAAATTGCTATAATTAATTAGTGCTGTTGTAATACATTTTTCTTCAAATATAAAACATCAAGCACAAAGCATTGATTTTTTGAAAACATCTATGCTATCATGAATTTTATACCTGAACTTTGAACATACTTTTTTTTTTTTCAGTTTTACCTTTTTGCTCGAGATTTAACAAACAACAGTGAAAATAACAATTAACAAAAAAAAAAAAAAAAAAATCACTCGAACATAATTTCATGGAAATGAAAAACTACATAGAAACAGAAGTCTACCGATTTTCTTCAATTTATCATAAAGAATGAAATGATTTTAATGGAAGTTATTATTGCTCAAAACGTTCTGAAACTTCAAACTGATGAGTACATTAATGGTAAAAAAAAAAAAAAAAAGAGTGAGGGAGTTTAAAAGACAGCCACAACTGTAGCAGAAGACACAAAAGCAATTAATTACCTTTGTCTTTCGTTCAAGGCACTCGATTTGAATGTTTGATTCTTGAATTAAGGCTTTTAAATTTTGGCAGCTGTCAACAAGGAATTTCTTTTCAGCAGTTTGCTCTGAAAAAGCAAAAAGGATTAACATTTCAACTAGCTGTCTAAAGGTCTTTTTTCCACTGGAAGTGAACATTTCTTGTAAAATTATAATCTTATTCAATACATAATAATTCAATAATAAAATTTATGGTAATTCCTAAAAAAATTCTTTAAAACTATGAATGTTTTAATATATTCCCAGTCTTTGTGAGAAGCTTAATAAGAGAAAAATAATGGAAACTCACTTACTCGAAGTAAAGATTTTTCTTTTATTTTTGAAATTTAATCTTCTTTAGATAATTCTTCAAAAACAGACATTTTCTAATCAGAAATTCTTTAAAACTATGAATGTTTCATTTATTTTGTTTCAATTTATATCGAGTCTTCTTTATGAACAGTTTAATAGGAGAAAAATAATAAATGGGAACTTAAACCAGAAGTAATGAGTTAAAAAAAATTTCTTTTTTAAATTTGATTTATACCAGAGCATACACAAAGGAAAATTCTTCAAAAATAAAAATAAATAAAAATTCTGATCAAATTCTTTAAATGTATGAATGATTTATTAATTTTGCTTAAATTTATACTGGGTCTTCTTTTTGAGGAGCTTACTAATGCCTAGAATTATATTTAAGGTTGAAAATGTAATG